>JAYKAV010003072.1:429931-518864 GCA_035582835.1 Phoebastria nigripes | reverse complement strand
CTTTTCCAGCCTTAATGATTCTATGATCTATGATTCCTTATTATGCCTTGGGCTTTTAATAAAACCAATGTGTATACTTGGGACAATCTTAGTTCACATTTCTAAAGGGACAGAAGTCAAAATCTAGCATGACGTCCTTTGGATAAGGGAATATGGTCTTTCACTTTAGGCTCGTATCTCTGTGTGTGTGTAAAGGATGGCCCTACATAGCTACAGTAGGTGCCTAAGTGCTCTTTATTGTCGAGGGAAGGTACAGAAGGTAACACGGTCTGCCAAAGCCAGTCGCACTGGATCAGGGCTTCATTTTACAGCTCTAGATGCTGTGAAGTTTGCAAATATGAGAGAGTGTACCCTAGGGTACAGAATGCCTCTAAATGGCAGTATTGTGTTGGGTTTAGTTTCACCACTGCACAGCGCATATTTGCCCAGGCTCTGCAACAGGAAAGCCAACAAAAAGAAGCAGTCATTGAAAGGACAGGTCCCAGATCGGAGTGCTTCCAGAGAAAGTAGCTATGGCTGTAAAGTTGGTTGCCATTGTTTCTCCCATATGCCTAATAATGCTTTTAGTCATTAACGAGAAATTGTATGTTAAATGTCTATGTGTGTATGTATATCATGGGCTCTACTATTTTGTTATTTTTTAAAATACTGAAAGCAATTCCAGATATTCTATGGAGAAGGGACTACAAGAAAAATGAACACAGAAATATTTAATTACAACTCACTTATGCTAATAGTGTTCTTTTTTATATCAGCGACATGTAATAAAAGACTGAAAAGATAATCACGTGACTGGATTTCAGATGCAAAGCAATACATAAGAAAATAGCAAAATCACATGGTTGATCTTAAGCAGAGATACAGTTCTGGGTAGACTCAGCCATTTCCTCTTGTTATTTCCTTTGATGTGGAAGATGTTTCTCCTCACTGAAGTTCAGGTAGATTGCTATACCACAAATGACACACAGGGATGCCAAAGACATGGATTTCAGTGGGACTATGCATATGCATACATTTAAGAGCACAGGTCATCTCTGATTTGACCAAAGGGTTACAAGCTAGAAGGGGAAAGCAAAAGGAGCTCTTTTGTGCTATATTTCTTAAGATCAGTTTCTTGAACATTCTTAACATTCACTTTTGATAACTGCTTTTCCTTTAAATATGCACATCTAAATTCTTACCTATGATCCTTTCACACAAGCACTTTGATCCTCCCTGCCCTCCCTGGAAACAGACCGTCTTCCTCCTCCATTTACTTGGCAACGTGAGGTAGCAGCTTTAAGGACCAGATCCTGCACTTATTCTCCCCTGTGTAGCCACATAGTTTTCAAATAAAAGGCAACACTCCTGTAAAGAAGAAAAGCTTGGGGAACAAAGACACAGATTATGAGGTTTAAAGCTGACAGAGAAACAACAGGAGGAATTGTACAGCCAGGTATTAAAAAGCTTCAGGCACTTGCAGGTTTGAGGAAGTGGCACCACCCCCATGATTCTCTTATCAGCTCTCCTTTTAAGCAAGAGCTGCAAATCTCCTGAGTAYATTGTTTTCTTTTGGGTATGTTGGATTTCTTTTCACATGTTTAGCTTATCAGCTGGTCTTCTTCTGGCAAGCAGCTAATAAATGCATGATTAATAAACAGGCAGGAGAAACAATAAGTCGTAGCTGGTGGCTGGAATGTAGGACAACAGGGTTCTCTCCTCAGCTCTGTCAGAAATTTGTTGTGTGTCTTTGAACAAGGACCTTAACTTCTACTCTTCAGTTAATACTGCTTTGCAAAAGGCGGTTAGTCCAGGAAGTGACTTACGGGTCACATACACAAAAAAATTTGGATGCCTGAAGTGTGCGATTGCAACTTTAGGTACCTGGCATGGACTCCAAATCCCTGAAGGATTGTCTGAGCATGCACACTCTGAACAGGGAGATATATAAAACCTGCCAATACAAATGTTAAACACAGATCTCCTTGTGAAAACATGCTTTCCTCCACCTCTTAGGCACCAGTCAGGATTTAAGGGGGATGCCTCGCTCATGCAAAGCTAGGAATCCCCTCYGAGGACAGGCAAACAGGACCCCTTGTTCTGTTTTGTTTGACAGTCTTCAGCAGAGCTGTGATTTTGGAGGTGGTGTCACTAGCTAGCTTTGATGGAACAGAGAGTTCAACCAGCATGCTGAAGACACGCTCCTTTCCTTAGCCTCAGGGAATTGCCGGGAAAGTACTGTAAATATCAGGCTGGCAGCCCCGATAAGAGGATGAAGAACTTGCTTTTTTGCTTAGTAGTTTCAACAGAGGTAGAAATCTTATGATTTTTTTTTTTTTCTTTTAGATCCAACAGTCCAATGTTTATATTATGTAGAAAGGAAGAACCCTGGAAAGAAGTCATCCAAAGCCTCCCCATCCAACCAGGCAAAGACTCTGYGCATGAGGCTACAAAGCCGTGTTAATTTTTTTTCTTACTGTATCTCTCCTTTCTCCTGAAAACTGTTTTGTAGAAAACAGCGCAGCTTCACCAGAAAACATGGATCATGTTTCCAGCCCAGTCCCTAAACCTTAAGATCACAGAGTGAAAAAGTGTTTTCTCAAGAGCAGTTATTTCACCTCAGAAAAACAAACAAAAAAAAGTCCTCTGAATTGAATAATTCCATCTACCRTGGATACCTCTACCCTTTAATTAGGCTGCTTTTGTGGAACAACTTACAAAAGTATCTTTTCATTCCTTCTAATAAAAACAGAGCAGATGAGAGACACATCTGCTTTACTTAAATCTTCTTTGAATGAAGGCTGTTGAATAAAGGTCTCGTCTAGGAGAACAAACTTCCAACTGAGCATTGTACTATCTAAAAGCATTACTTCAGAGCATCGATTTTTAACTAAAGGCATCACTTCAGAATGATAATTATAACCACATATTTAAACATATTCAGCACTGGAACATGATGTTTGACATTTCTATACATCTGGGTATACATATAGCTCTTTTTAAAGATAGAAATAATTGTCTCATTTGTTTTTTCCTTCAACATCTTTCATTTTGAAATCATATTGTGAGACATCCCCATAATATCAGAAAAATACTTGAAAAAAAACCCAACCGCAAACATGAAAGGACTGTGTAATTCTGCTGTGCAGTCAACAGCAGAGGTTTATGAAGTTCAGAAGTATTTCAGCCTTGCAGCAGAAAGGAAGGTCCTTCATCTCCATTGTTTATATTACAGAGAAACATTGTTTTAAGCACAGGAGAAATACATTGATAAGCAGCCCCTACAGCAGAAAATGCTACAACCTACTTATGCCAGAGAAGAAAACAAGGGGCAAGAAAGATAATATGCCCTTATTAAGTTGATACATGGAAAAATGAAGTGATATGTCTGAGGTCTCAGAAGAATCCCCTTTGTGTCTATGGAGAGAAACCACACATTTCATATCATGTCACCTTAACACAGACATTTAAAATAGGTCAGAAGTGCCCATTTCTCCTAAATACCTATAAAGAGTCAAGGTGACTCACCTGTTGATGAGTCTAGAGCAAGATAAAACTAGGTGAAATGATTCTTAATCTTGAAGCCAGCGTGATGGCCTGTGTCTCAAGGTGCCCCCTTCCCAAAGGCTAATGCTTCTCCTGCTGCATTTCAGGAAAGCCTGAGCCAGGAAAGAGAGGTTTTCTTGTATTGTAACTGTGTCAAAAGACCAGAATACCAAATTCTGCATTCGTCCTGAAAAAGCAGAAGAGAAATCTCAAGTTACATCGTTCTAGACTTTTTTTCAAAACTATTTAAGGACTGCTAAGCCTTGTCACAGACACCAACATCAATGTGAACTGTGAAGCCACAGCAGCAGAAGCTCGTATCATTTAACTTACCTAAGATGTCTTAACTGAAAACCTAGACTTTCTGCTTCATCATTGGGGCATACAGAGAATAACTATGAGCACACCTGAATTAAGTATTAATAATTCTTCACTGACCACATAAGGACTGCAGATTCCTAATTTCTAATTTAGGTTTAGCAGTTAGATGACTGAAAGTACACTGGGTCAATACCCCACTTCATTTCTACTGGGAGAAAAGCAGCAGAATTCTGAATAAGGCAACTCTGTTTCCTCTCCCCTTACTAAATCTTTGGTGTTGCTGAAATAAGAACAGAGTAAGTTCAATTCTTAAATTTCAAGATGGAATTGGACAGAAGGAAAAAATCTTTGATTAAGAAAAGGAAAAGTACCAAAGAACTACCAAGTTAGTACGTCATCAATTTTACTTCCTCTATAAAAGCAAAATATTTCCAAGGGCACAATGTTGTTCCTTTCCTTTTGCCAAGTGAAAGGATATAATGGCAGTCAAAGGAGTTACTCTATTCAGCACTCCCCCTTACTAAATGTTCCAGTCTTCATGTGAATGTATAGCGTTTGTGCCATACCGAAACAAATAAAGAATGAATACATATTATCAAGAGGCAGTTCCATAATAATAAGAAAAGTGGAGATAGTGGAGAGAGTATTCAAGAAAACAAACTAAGTAAACACACAGAAATGAAACAAAAACAGAAATGAAACAAAAGCAGAAATGAAAAAACAACCACACCTTACATGACTGCTCAGCTAGTGATTAGTGAGCAAGTCTTACTATATTTATCTATGTTGCTGACATTCATTATGTTTTTCTGTAAGATAGCCCACAGCCCTTTAAGTTTACAAAGATCTGAAATACATGAACCAAGTTCACAGTACAATACTAAGATACTAGGTCTAGTTGTTTTGCAYGGCTACAGTTTCTAAAATCTCACATAATAAGATTTCAGCCATGCAGAGCCAAAAATAAAGTAGGCAAATGAGGCTTTTTTTTTTTCTTTTTTATCATATTACTTCTCTTGCAGCTATTCAGGTCCCTGGTCATGAATCCTAACCATGATGTAGTTTAAAAATTGACACAGAATGCAGTATGCATTGAAACACTTACCAGTTTCTAGTACCCAACAGTGACTCACTATTAATTCCTACAGTTAAAAAACAAGCCCTAAGGCTACAGAAATTGCTATGCTGATTCCCAAACAGCATTTTAAATCCATTTCCTTCTATACCCATATCAACTCCAATATGTACTCCAGTTAAAACAATGTTGAGCTTAAAGCTCAGTACTAATGCAAAAATGAACTGACATAGAAAAAAGCTGTACTTATTCTGCAAGACTGATACAAACACACCTCATCCTGACAAAATTTCAAAGGAAAAAGAAATCATAGAATCATAGAATAGTTTGGGTCGGAAGAGACCTTTAAAGGTCATCTAGTCCAACCCCCCTGCCGTGGGCAGGGACATCTTCAACTAGATCAGGTTGCTCAGAGCCCCCTCCAACCTGACCTTCAATGTTTCCAGGGATGGGAAACAAAATCTTTAGCAACGAAATCTTTAGCACTTTCATATATTTGATGTTTGGAGTAAAATTTATACTTGGTTTTTTATTGCTTCTTTTAGAAACTAAAGTGTTCAGTTTAATAAAACTTGCCCCTAGGAGGTCTCTGTTTTCCCTTAATGAAGGATAGGCACAAGTTCGCAAAATAAAAACTCTTGATTGCATGAGGATCTGTATTCATCATGTAGGTGCAGATCTTCTGGGGAAAGAGAAAAAGGATGCAAAAGAGCATTAGCCTTTGGTTGTGAGCTCCCGTGTTTGCAGTCACATGGGCATCCAGCCTTCTCACTTAGACCAGGTCTTTGATAATCTTGATGCTGTGTGAAGTGTTTAGAAGAATTGATTTCTTGTAACCTGTTGTGGTTTAACCCAGTAGGCAGCTAAGCACCTCACAGCCCTTGCTCGCTTTCCCCAGCAGAATGGGAGAGAGAATCGGAAAGGTAAAAGTGAGAAAACACATGGGCTGAGATAAAGACAGTTTAATAAGTAAAACAAACAAACAAACAAACAAACAAACGAAACACGCTGAGCATGACGTCATATGGTGTGGAATATCCCTTTGGTCAGTTGGGGTCAGCTGTCCCAGCTGTGTCCCCTCCCAACTTCTTGTGCACCCCCAGCCTCCTCGCTGGTGGGGCAGCATGAAAAGTAGAAAAGGCCTTGACACTGTGAAAGCACTGCTCAGCAATAACTAAAACATCCCTACATTATCCACACTGTTTTGGTCACAAATCCARACCATAGCACCATATGGGTTACTATGAAGAAAATTAACTCTGTCCCAGCGAAAACCAGTACCCCTGTGCACAGAGCTCCTGTGGACTGCTTTCTTCAGAGAAGTGGGCTTTGATTTAAGGGCAAATAGCGACCTGGTTATGTCTTCTTCCCAAACAACATGATATCCCCCTTGGTAAGGAGTATGAAGATAATACTTTCCATGATCTCTATGAAAAATAAGATATATAAATGGTACATTAACTAAACTAGCCTATCCAAACCAGCCACCCCTCTCCTGAAACAGGAATTTCCTCTCTATTTTTCTTTCCAAATAAGGGGGAAAAGCTCCTTCAGTTTGAAACTAATGATAAGACATTYGGAACATTTTCACTAGTGTCCTGGTTTCAGCTGGGATAGAGTTAATTTTCTTCCTAGTAGCTGGTATAGTGCTGTGTTTTGGATTTAGKATGAGAATAATGTTGATAACACACTGATGTTTTAGTTGTTGCTAAGCAGTGTTTACACTAGTCAAGGACTTTTCAGCTTCCCATGCTCTGCCAGGTGCACAAGAAGCTGGGTGGGAGCATAGCCAGGACAGCTGACCCAAACTGACCAAAGGGATATTCCATACCATATGACATCATGCTCAGCACATAAAGCTGGGGGAAGAAGAAGGAAGGGGGGACGTTCGGAGTGATGGCGTTTGTCTTCCCAAGTAACCGTTACGCGTGATGGAGCCCTGCTTTCCTGGAGATGGCTGAACACCTGCCTGCCGATGGGAAGTAGTGAATGAATTCCTTGTATTGCTTTGCTTGCGTGCGTGGCTTTTGCTTTCCCTATTAAACTGTCTTTATCTCAACGCATGAGTTTTCCCACTTTTACCCTTCCAATTCTCTCCCCCATCCCACCGGGGGGAGTGAGCGAGCGGCTGGGTGGGGCTTAGTTGCCGGCTGGGGTTAAACCATGACAACTAGCAAATCCCTTTCATACAGAGCTTGAAGTTTAAATGTTACTTTGAAGAAAATGTTTAAGATAAGAAACAATTCTTTAGAGCACAGCTACTTAAACATCACTTTGTTTAGGCACAATATAGTAAGGTTGTAATCATAATGAAATATTCAGCCATTTGAATATACTTATATTATAAAGGGGATTACTTATAGGGAGCTGATCATAAAACTTAACAAGGAACACCCACGAAACAAATGATCTCTTCAAGAATTGGTAAGCAAGAAGGTCAATGCTTTAAAAAACAATATCTAAGCTACTCACAATTAAGCTTAAAAGTATACCCTAAAACTAGAATATATATTTAAAAAGGCAAGAACATTTGGACATCTAAGAAACAGTCTTAACTCCTGACAGTTTCGTTATACTTAAAGAAACCTCTGAACATGTTCGTAACACAAGAAAGAGTAAAATCTCTGAATTTTAAAGATGTTCCAGGGCTTCCTTTCACAAGAATAAAGATGGCTATCACACAGCAGCACCTGCATTAACAAATTTCTTAAGCTAATGAGGCTACCAACACCATCTGTAAAGGAGTTATGCCAGTAAAAAGATGAAAGCAGGTAACACTTTTTTCTTCTCTTCAGACTCTAAAAGAAAGTTCCATTTCCAAACTTCAGTATTATTCTCATCATTTCTTCATCTATTCATCCCCTCAGCTCTTTTAAGGAAGGAAGCAGTGACCAGGATACAAGAATGAAGGATCCTCAAAGTGGCACCAAAAAGAAACAGCCAAAGAGCAGAGTGTCATTTTTTCCAATTTTTTGTCATCACTAAAACTTCAGTATCAAAGACAAGACAGGCAAAGGTATGAGGATTTTCCCGCTCAAAAAAGCTTCCCAAATTAATTCAGTTTTGTTTGATTTTAATGGGATCCTGAAAAGATATTTCTAGCCTTAAACAGGAACAACTTCTCTCGTTAAATACCAAAATGGTTTTGAATATATATTCCCACAGAAAAAAATATATTAAACTTGGTTAAATGAGAAATGTTTACATTCTTACTATTCAATAGATTGTGTGTCTCAAGATAGTTTTTTGCAAGACTTCTGTGTAGGAAATGAATTTATACGCTTTCTTTGATTTCATGATACTTATTTAAATACATACTTTTTTCCATTTTTAACTGTTTAGGTTATCCCTGATTAAAAAACAGGACATATCTAGCCATGAGCCATCTAACCATTTCCACAAATGTATGCAGTATGAATTACCTGTGATGGCCCGAAATTGAAATTTTTTTCACTTTGAATATGACATCTTTAGCTTTAATTAGAAAACATTATTCATATTAGTAGGGAACTAAATATGAAGAGTTTGTGTGTTTGAGAGAGGAGGACATGAAAATATGGCAACTGATGAAAACCATTTTCATATTTAGTTTCAGTTTTCCTTCTCATTTTATTTTTTCCTTAATAAGACAAGGATTTAGTAGTGTTGTGATTGTTCTGCTTCCCCTTCATTATACTGCTGTTTAACATAGGGTGGAGAACCCATATTGAAAGAACAGTCTCTTAGGCAATATCAGACATTGCTTCTTGCATGTTTTCCAATCATACAGTTGCCTCATGAAAAGGCCCTTCTTTATCAAATTTTCAAGGTAACATCCATGTTTCTTTGATTTGACCTTTAAAGTGTCATTCTCTCCTTTAGTTCCATCATTTATTACATCAAGGCTGACTCAGTCAACCAAGCCATTGCAGAAGTGACCTTGCTTTCACAGCTCAAAGTACCCAGCAATGCAAATTAACCACAAAAGTCCAAAAAAATTGTTATTCTCTTAAAACCACATTGAACGGCATACCAGGAGTAATGATCTTCCTTGGGATTTTGCTTGTAAAAAATAATATTATACAAAAGCTCTTACTTCTGCTTTTGCAATYCCCCGTGGGAAAATGGAATATAAAAAAAGAAAAAAAAGTCTGGAAAGATTTGTTACTGATTATCTGAATAGTCCTTGCCCTGTGTGGGTATCATGCATAATATACTTTGATGTAAGGCTCAAGCTAGTTCCTCTGAAGGGGTCTAACAGTTATCACGTATTGGCCTTACCAATTACTACTGGAAATTTTCTTCCAAGCTCAATGCTTTGCTAAAAAAAAGAAGCTCACACAGGACATCATTAGACTGTGCTGCTGTTGATTTCAGAGATGCTGAAAAGACTGCAGGAGGCAAGGCTTTCCTTCGTGCGGTGGGGCTGGAAAGCAAAGTGGGCTCGGGTGGAGTTTAGGGCAGCCAGCGAGGCTGTCGGAGAAAAGCTTAGCCTGAGTGCTGCCCTTAAAAACAGGGTACAGTCTCTGAGACTTTACACCGACATGAGCCTTCAAAACTGAAGAACTTGGCCAAAAAGTGGAACAGCAAAGAAGTACTAAGAATATGTACTCCCTGGAGAGTCTTTGACTGAACCTGTCCTCTTTTTGATGGAGTTTTGTCCAAGTCACCCAGTTGCATTATTATACTAATATCGAGCCAGAGAATCTCAAATTACAGCTCGGTGCAGATCTGCAATATCTTTGATTGTTAAGGATCCTGACAGATGAAGCTTTTCTTACAAAGTTTATATAGAAATGACACCAATCCCCTTTGAAATGTAAAATGCTAAGTTTAAAATGAGCTTCTGAAAACAACATGTAAAACCTTTAATCTACCTAAAAAAAAAAATAAGATTCCTACCAAAGACTGACCTTTCCTATATCGTCATTCTTTTGGTATCTAATGATAATTTTTAATTCATAAAATAATTTTTAATTCATACACTTACATTTAACTGAAGACTGTTTGTGTGGAACAAAGTGTTTGGGATCTATTATACCATCAGAAGGAAAATGTAGAGGAGAAAGAGAGTTCATAGTCCACAACTAAGTCTAATATCTCATGTGCTTTTAAAGGACTGAGTGACAACCTTTAATACGGCAATAGCGACTGCAGTGGAAAGAGTTCTTTAGCAGTTCAATCTGTTCTGTCCAAAAAGATTAACTGTTGCATCTTTCAGAATGAGACAGTTTTTTTCTTGAAATAGCAAAGATAGCAATTATTTCTGTAAAACCTCCTATATTTTCTGCACACACATTTTATCAGTTGCTCAAAATGGACTGTCAGATGTAAGAAAGTATGCAAATTGAATGGATCATAAAATTATTCTAATATTTCGAAGAACAGACCTCTTTATTTCTGTTGCTAAGGAAATTAAAGAAAAGAACAAGGTGGCTGCTGCAGAAACAATAAGAACATACCATTGTACTGTTCATAGTCATGCTTGTACATGACTTGATTATTACAAAACATGTAAGTGGTTTTTTTTTCTAAGATTAACCCATTTTTAAAATTGTGCATTTTTTAAGCAGGAAAAAAGCTTTGTATAATTCCTACATGTTAATTTCTCTTTCAACTGTGAAAACATTGAAAGTTTTTCTTGAAAAATACATTTCTGATATCTCAAATTACAGAAATATCAAAATATTTCCAGTAGTTTTTCACTTCTACACACTTAAGGTGGGAATAATCCATTCTCTCCTTCTTTATTTTTAAGACAGCAATGAACTCATACAAGGAAATTTTGGAAAATAGGAAAAAAAACAACTTTTGACAATACATCAACATTCATAGCTAATAAAAATAAAAAGTTTGTAGCTAATAAAAAAAAAAAAAAAAAAAAAAAAAAAAAAAAAAAAAAAAAAAAAAAAAAAAANAAAAAAAAAAAAAAAAGCGCTAATAAACTCCAAACTTTAAGACACCGTTCTGGCTACAAAATTAAAGGAAAAAAGTGGAATAAAAGCAAAGATATAAAAGCAACATAAATAATTATCATTTYATCTTGAAGGTAACCTAAAGAAATTTTTCATTCTTTGTGTTTGCTAAAATAGTAACAGAATTCATAAYGCTTGAAAAATGCAAACATTGAGGTGTGCCATTACAAACTGTTCATTTTGACAGCTTAAGCACTAAGGAACATAACTGTTCAGGTGCTAAAAATTATTTTGTACATCAAGTAGGTTTCTCCTGTTGTTCTTTAAAGATGACAAAATTGACAGGCTGAGATTTGTATTGTATTTCATAGAATAGAATCATAGAATCATTAAGGCTGGAAAGGACCTCTAAGATCATCGAGTCCAACCATCAACCCAACACCACCATGCMCACTAAACCATGTCCCTAAGCGCCTCATCTACACGTCTCAAATACTTCCAGGGATGGGGACTCCACCACTTCCCTGGGCAGCCTGTGCCAATGTTTAACCACTCTTTCAGKAAAGAAATTTTTCCTAATGTCCAATCTAAACATCCCTTGGAGCAACTTGAGGCCATTTCCTCTCGTCCTATYGCKWGTKMCTTGGGAGAMGAGACCRACMCYCACCTCGCTGCAACCTCCTTTCAGGTAGTTGTAGAGCGCGATAAGGTCTCCCCTCAGCCTTCTCTTCTCCAGGCTAAACAGTCCCAGTTCCCTCAGCCGCTCCTCATCAGACTTGTTCTCCAGACCCTTCACCAGCTTTGTTGCCCTTCTCAACTTTGCCCTCTCAACTTTGCCCTCTCTATTTCTTTCACAGTATACTGAAACTTAGTAATACAATCTTAATATTAGAACAATTTCACTTACATTGGCTGAAGTCAATATACCTTCATTTAAGAGTAAGGTCATAGATGTCCAGAGATGCAAATCTTATCTAAAAAGAGATCATCTCACAGGAGGAAAATGGAAGGGACTGGGAAGTGACTTAAGTACTCTCAAACAGGTGACTTTTTACAAATTTTGTAAAGTATGTGACTGTTTACAAATTAGATTATAGTAAACTGAGTCACCACTTTCAAGAAAAGTATATTGCCTTTACAGGACATGATTAATTTATTGAGCAGTCTAACTTGACCAAATGCTTGAATATAGCCTGGTAGTGTGAGAGGCTGAGATTTAATACTTGTAGAATTTACTGTACCATTGCAATTTCAAATGCAACTGTAGAAAAAATATGCTTATGCTATAAAAAAACCAACCAGATTGTAGAATGATGTTACATACTGATAGTCCTTAGGCTGAAACCCAAAATAAAGTTAACTCTTACTGTGCCTTTGAAAGGTTTTATGAAATTGCTAAGAAAAAGTGTAATGAAACATATTACAGTGGATAACCATTACCATTTAAACAATGTGTTAAAGGTTGTAACAATGCTGATACAGTAAGAAAAATGATATGTCTCTGGAATAACTCTCAAAATAAGATGTTATCCTTTTTTTTTTTCCCTATGGTTGCATTCTTATCCACCCAAAAGACACAGAGAACTGCCAGTGATCTCAGATGCCAGGATGCCTCTCCTTACAAGGCTTAACATATTCTAAAGAACATGCTCTGTCTTCATCTCAGACACCTCTGTGTTCCTGCAACATGGAAAAAATAGTGAGAGACCTTCAGGATGGCCTAAAACAGAGAAAATTATGTCCCTGAAAGGACATTACATTAAACAAAAACAATTATTTTCCATTCACCTAAACTAACATTTTTAGTTTGTTTTTGTGTCAGGCTACCTGAATTCAATATGTAACAGCTCTTATGAAGTACTATTTCTACAGTTATAAACAAAAACACGGTTAGGAGGGCTTTCAGTCACTAAGGCTGTCTGACAAGGAGCAGTCTGCACAATATTAATATAAATTTAAGTGCTGCATCCAAACTGCCTACTGAAAACGATCTTCATTCCATGCTGAGGGATGAGATCACCATAAGTGGTGATTTCTATGAACTTCTCCATTCTGCCTCAAAAGTCCCTGAAACTTCAGTCTAGCCTTGCTTCCTTTGAAACACACTATGCATCTTAAAAATTGACATTGTTTTTCCTCTGAAACAAATCATATTGAAACATTCTAGAAAACTACAACCTGTTTTTGCATGGCAGTAACAACTCCCCTTCCATCCCTGGCTCAGTTTTTTCAATAGAAAATGGTTTGCAAAAATCATTGTCTTCATGTGAAACCTGTAATTCCAGCCTTGCATTGCTTACCTACAGTGGGTGGTCTTTAATGGTTAGGAAAGATTTGAATAGAAACTGCATGCCTGGAGTTCTGAACAAAATAGGTGGCTGTCTCTTGGATTTGGTGCTTACATAGGTTTTTTACAGAATTTATACACACACAGAAGTGTAGAAGGATGTGGCATCCTCCTGCACACAGGCAGACGCTTTGATCCATCAGGCTTCAGTCTTTGATTAAAAGCTTTGGGAGTTTGCAGGTGTTCAATTAGTCACCAGAGGGAGCCCATATGATTTCATAAACACAATAACAACACACTAACAAGTAGAAGAGGGGAGATAACTTTTAGGGTGCCAGAGTGAGAGAATTGCTGTGTTTCACACAAACGCCCATGTTCCCCCCCACTCCTTGACAATCAGACACCCATAGTTTGCTATACAGGGCAGGGTGGATTTTTCAGCAACAAAAATATAAAGTAAATTTTGAGGGGGATGAGCACAGGCCCTCTTCCTCTTGGGCTATAAATGATCTTTTTTATTTGCTGATGTATTAAAGGATGCTGGCAAGAGATCCAAGCTACTAATATACAATAATAAAGTTCAGATGCTGGTACAGCAAAATCCCAATTATCACAGAGCCACTTGGGTGACACCAAATATGTCTGGATAATCAAAGACAATAGAAAGGAACATGAGATTAGACAGTTTGCCTATTAATCTGTTATAAGAGAATGCTGGGATAATGCAAGATTTTATAAAAGGGGTTTTCACTGGGATTTTTCTCATGGCAATACCCCCTATCATCTGGGAAGCAGCCTTCTGTGAATTGCAGGTAGGCTTTTGTTTCTTCCTATACTAACTAGGAACTCTCTCACCCCCCAGCTTCTGATTTCCTTCCTCACTTTACCAACAACAACAACAAAATATTAAAAGTGGCATTTTTTGTGAGTGTGCTATATCTCTAACGACTCACTGATTCTATCTGGATATCTTCCTTAGTTATTTAAGAGGGAAAAGGCCTCAAATGTATCACATTTCACTTAGCAGTATTTGCTGTTAGTATTCTCTGTGGAGAATTCTCTGTTTTGCCAATAAAGTGAAGGGAAAAAAAGAAAGTTAATTTAGTAGATTTCTAAGTCTCATTTATAGAATTTCAATGGTAAAATAACTATGCTTTGGAATTCACTGGAAGTTTTTATATTAAGACCTTATCTGCTTCATATGGTATGGTAGATATTCAGGTCAGCCTTTGAGGGAACTCTGTCATTGTTATAACTTATATGAATTTTCCTGTTTTCACGTATTAATTCTCCTGCAGACAAATGATCACAGTATTTCAGAAGTCTTTGTTTTTTAGGAGTGAATCATTGGTAGTGGAGCTGTCTTTCTGCCTAATAGAAGCTATCATCCTATCTGTGCCTTCACCCTTTAATTGCAAGGCAATTAAATTCCCCACCGTTTGCAATATCTGTGTCCAGAATAAGTCATCTCATCACACCACCTTTTTTTTTTCCTTGCTTTTGCTATGTGCTTAGCAAGATGTAGCTTAATATTTCTCTGTCCCCATGGAGCTGGAGCTTTCTTCCTTAATTGCTGTTTTTCTAAGCTTTACACCTTAGTTGGTCAGAGCTTTCTTGCATCATTGCATGGGGGGGGRAAAAAAAAAAAAAGTCTGTTCCTCACCACAATGC
Organism: Phoebastria nigripes; assembly: GCA_035582835.1. Classification (NCBI taxonomy): domain Eukaryota; kingdom Metazoa; phylum Chordata; class Aves; order Procellariiformes; family Diomedeidae; genus Phoebastria; species Phoebastria nigripes. The sequence goes on along the minus strand of JAYKAV010003072.1, from coordinate 504,091 downwards.
TGTAATTTTGGGATGTATCCAATGATACCACATGTAAAGGATAAAGTATGTCTGTGACTGATAAGCACAGATTTTAAGAAAAAATATTCCATTTCCCACAAGGCTGGTACAGAATATCCAGCATTTAATTTTAGATAGGATCTCAAGCATTTGAAGAAACATTATTGCATACTAAGAAGGAAATGATCTGAAATGGTTTGGGTGTGATATATAACCAGATATATACAGATGCCATCACAATGACTATAAACTAACTGGCTTTATCAAAGTGGGCTTTACAGCACAGCTACAGTGAAGCTGCAGGCTTTATTTGCCAGCATGAACGGGCAGACTTTGTTTATGGTACTGATGATGGCTTTGCAACTTGATCAGTTGCTGCTGTGCTTTGACACCAGTTTTTACTGATAGACGTGATGCCAGAGGTCCATGCAGGATGACCAAGCAAAGAACAATTAGGGTTCCTCCTGTGCTCTGCACTCTGTGTCCTTATATTAGCGATGGGACATAAGTATGTAGTAAGATATACTTGTGTTGCACTTATCCAAGCCAGGGTCTTTCCTTAGTGTTCGGTGAAAAGAAAATCTCCTTTACTCAGACTGAAGCGGCTGGATTCAAATATAAAAGTACCAAATATAAAAGAAGGGAGGCAGGGGGAGAAAAGGAGCTTCTCTTTTTCAGACCAGCCATTCGCTAACAGCAAGCTTACCAGGTTAGGACAATGTAGAGAAAGCAGATTGAAGGACAGTTCTGGATTCCCCCTCTTTCAGACTTTGGGAAGGTTTGACACTAACTATATCAAGCATAATATTTACAGCTTTAGTAACTTGCACGTTGTTTCTCTGGCTTCCAGATGGGCCACCAAGTTTCCTTCACTTTGAAGTCCCATTCCCCAAATCCCCACGTTTTACAGTCTATTGTGTTAGGATGAAAAGTTTTCCTGGTGAGTCTCCTGCCCAATTTCCTCTGCAGTGCAGGATTATATGTACTTTCTTCAAATCTTTTGGCTTACTAGAGTTTGTGACCTACCTGTGATACCTGCTTTTTTCTTCCATTTCTCTGCAACTATGATGCACAGGCTTATTATTGTTAAAAGAATAAGTCCTGTACAGGGGCCTTCACTTTTGCTTCAGTTTTATATAACCTTTGTGTTAAAGTATTTGTTTGAAAGTTAAACATTCTTGACCACCATGTCTGTAGATGTATGTGAATTTTTTGTTGTTGTTGTTTTTGTTTTTCCTTAAAGTATCTTATTTAACCTACACACTTCTTTGGAAGGGTAATGTTGACTTAAGACATATATATGATATGCCTTAATATAATTAATATAATTAATCTGGGAGTTAAACAAACTTATTCTTATTATAGACTTTATTCATAATAAACAACAATCAGCTATGTTGATAGAGCCACTATGTCAGGGGGACCACTTGCAGTGTACAGTATTACTCAAAATAAGTTATCAGCATCATTTATCACACAGTGTATTCTAGTATGACTGGTATTATTATGAGTAATAATATATCAATAACTACAACAATAATAATAATGGTGTTATAATGAATGGTTGGTCTCATGCAGTTTGCAAATGTTTCAGAAGATGTAAAATCACAGGCAATACCCAGAACTGCCAATATACAACGCAAATATATAATAAGAACCAGCCCACGCCTGAAGTACTTGCAGCCCATTTTGAGAAAAGCTGTTTGGGAGAGCAGTCAGACAAAGTGACATGCTAATAGTGACATGGAAGTTTAGTGGCAGAGGCAAAAATAAAATCTAGATTTCCTTTTCTTGATTGTCTCTGCATTGGGCCATATCACCTTTTCTGAGAGGTCCCTGACCCCTGAAATGTTGCTTTTCCTAAGCTTTTCTTATATTACTTTCTATAAGGTCTGCAAAAATAAAGACATTGATTTCTCTGAAAACAGATCAAAACAATTTTCAAGTCTCTTTTTGATTCCTATCCCCATGTACCACCAGATCCTAAGCTGTCCTGTCCTCCCACTAAAGCTAAGGGGAGGCGGGGGGAGAGGGAGAGAGAGAGAAAGAATTGTTGAATACATTATTTTTTCTTAAATCATGTAATTAATAGAGTTTGTATATTACAAACTCAGCCAGGTTTACACTCCACAATCCCATCAGTTAATGTAGTTTATGTATCTCCATTAGCATGTTTGCTCACTCAGCAACCTTCTACCATATTTCCCTTAGTATCAAGTGTATTGCTAACCTTTGCCAGGATACTACTGAATTAAGGTTATTAGCTGCCCTTGCTGTTTTTTCTAAAGAAGTTCTTTGGCTTTAGAGTCTCCTAATCAAATGTTTAAAAGTTATCTCATTGCAGTCTTCTGTGATGATATTTGCTTCTTTTAAATACACTTTTTCTTTCCTGAATAGTCAGCACATCTCCATCTCATGGCAATATATACTCCAAAGAGTGCTAGTGGCCAAACTTTGCAACACTTTTGAGGGCTCCACAAGACGATAAATTGAATATAACAGAGTATGTGAACTCCTGCAATTCCTGGCTATATATATTATAATGAAGTGGGAGATGTGCTGATTATCACATAATACAGATGCATTATGTACAAAATAGGCACCAAGAGGAAAGAACGTGCTTTGGTTTTATCACTCACTATTATGAGAACGAAAGGACCCAGGTATGCATAATTATAAACTGCAAATGTCATGCCTCCTCCCCCTCCTTCCATCATCCAGAAAAAACAGCACGTTAAGAAAAGAAGCAATGCCCCGGGTCTTGCTTATTAGCCACACAAAATCAGAGAACGAAAAGTTCACAACTACTGTCTGCAGTAAAAGAGCTTTTATATCTCAGGAGTTAAATTCTGATTTCAGTTCTCCTGGGACTCAAGAAAAGAAGAAACATAACTAATCTAGTAAAGGATGAATATCCACTAGTGGTCAACAGCAGCTGCTTCAAAAGGAAACACAAGAAATACAACACAAATTTTAAGGGACTGAATCAAGCAAAGCATCTTTCTTGACATTGATAAGAAATCCTCAGATTTCAATTAAACCACCTCTAACTAGCCCAAAAAGCTATAAACCTCATGTGTTTTCTATCCCATTTCTGTTTCCTTCCTTTAGCATCTCTTTCTACATCTGTAAAATCAAGAAGTGGTGATTTCCAGAGATGATGACCATTCAGAGCCATCACTGACTTAGTCTGAAAAAAACCTMCAAACAGTGTACTCTGAGGTCACTCTCCACCCTCGAATGCAATCTTTTACAGACAGGACCCTTATGAGGTGTGTCCTTTTCTTATTCTACTGCTCTAATTATTTCAGTTTGTTTCCAAAAGCAGGTGGAAATCCAATGTCTGCACAGCTGTGTTGATGATAATCTCTTAGTACGGTTATGGTTCACTTGCCTACTCATTTTCTGTTACTCACACTCCCATGCTTTGTTTTCTCCTTCAATTTCTTAATATTTTCTTTCCTATTTTTGTCTTCTAACATATTTAAAGAACCTCTTATCTTTATCTTAATATTCTTCAACAGTACTGCTTCATTATTCCCATTTGTGCTTTCAATGCCCTCTTTATAGTCCCTCTGTTTCTTCACATAAAATTCTAACAATACTGCAGATCTTTTCTTTCCTATAATTTTTAAAGCTCTGTTTTGCTTTCATTTAACTTAAAAGACAAATCAGTCATCCACCCTGAAGTTTAATGCTTGGTTTTACATAATGGCATATTCTCCTTCTAAGCTTGCTCTACCACCTCCTAAACCTTTAGTTAATCTTGTCAACATTCTCTCTTTCTAATAAGCACTGCCTGTTTATATCACTTATTACACAATTAATGGTATTAAATGTTTAAAAGTTTAATTAACCTGACTTTCTATTCAAAATGTCATCCAACAAGTGAAATTTGAAACTGTATTCAATAATAATGATAATAATAACAACAACAACAACCACCACCATTTTTTAAATAGTCTCTAAAAGTCACTTCCTTTATCACAGCCTGTTCATTTGACATTACAGATGTTATCCACTTTTTGGTATCTCCTGAACATAGTGTTTTTCCTCCTTTTATCCCTTGATCCTTAGATGTAACAATTCATTTGCAGTAAGTTTAAGTCCTCAGTTGTTACTGTGATTTTAGATCTTTGAGAACACCTTGCCACCTTGGATTGAAGGATGATGAATATTTTCTGTAATCTTACTCAATATCCAATAAATCAGCCCAAACCCTCTCTTAAAATTCTCTAACAGAGCTGCAGAAACTATGCTTCATTTACCTTTCTCTTTTCCTTCTCCTTATTGCCCTAGAGAATGTAAGGAAAATTGAATGTTGATTAAGGTACAACAAATCCGACAAAACAGGTATTTCTAACAGAAATTATCAAACATCTCAGATCTCAACAGGCAAAAATCAACATAATTTCGCAGAAGCAGTATTGGTAAATAGATTTACACTGGCTGAGGATGCAGTTCCAAGTTTGCAGTGTGGTTTGTAAACAATGAAACACATTGCATTGCAGACATGCATTTCTGGGTGTCTGGCTTATTTATTCAGTAACTTTTGAACCTGTTGACTAATTCCACCCAAATTTAATAGACAGGGTAGAGTTTGCAAATAAAATGACATACTATAAATTCTTTCTTTTTTTTTAGAATAGAACTACCCTCCTGATTTCTCCAGTAAGGATGAAGTTGAGCTCAATCCTTATTAGACAACAGAGTATGTACTTTCACGTGTGACATTATGCCCAGGAAAAGGAAGCTTTAGCTGGAATTTGAAGCTTACTGGGCAGCACAGACACAAAGCAATACAAAACCAGGCTTTATTAGTCCCATGCTCCGGCTACAATTTGCATAATTTAAGTGTCGTGTGATTGTAGTATCCCCTGTCTTTCAGTATGTAATGATTAAAATTCTTAAATGTATATTTCCTGGGCTTCACACAGCTACAGCTGCCAATGAATCTGTGAGTGCCCAGGTTCCCTGAATTCAGGCCCCAAGGATCCTGAATTGGGTGCTCACAAAATGAACATAAATACTTATAAGGTGCATTTTTGTCCCACTTTGACTGGAAAATTATTTGCATATTTCAGAACATATTTTCAACCAAGCTCTTCTGTAGCAACGTACAAAATTATTTTTCCACACTTAGAGCGTTTACAGTACTGATAAAGAAGAAAATATATTTGATGAGAGAGCTTTGCAAAGAGTCATTGAGCACTCATCTCCAATTTGTGTTTTTGATGCTTTCCCACAGTGTTAGCAGAGGCCCTCGACAAAAACTCTGAGAAGAAACAAATTATTATAGCTTCATTCAACCAAAACTATGACAATTCACACAAGCTCCCTTCTGCGCAGTATACATGCCAGTGAAAGAAGAACAGGAGCAGAATCGGAGCTCTAAGAACACCAGCAGAGGGGAAATGATACATACATTGCAGATGTGATGGGTTTTTTTCAAGAGACGTTAATTAAAACCTGTAAAACGCAGACTTTCATGTCATGGGAAAAGTTGTTGTGTGGAAAGTCTCTGTTCTAAATTAGGATGAAGTGTTTTGTAGGACTTCTACTTATTTTGTAGTATTTCTTGGGATACAGTTCTAATCATGGATCCTTTGCTATGATGTATCATGTTAAGGTATTTCGCAGCAGTATGACATCACGCTAGGGTATGATAACCATGTAACATTGACTCCAAGATAAAATGATGATAGTTTTCCTCTTAGTAGTACACTGTTAATTAGAACACTTAAGGGAGGAGAGGTTGTTGTTCATAAAGCTTTGGCAGAGAGAGGAGGACAAGGAAAATGAGTATTTGTCCTGACTACAGGGTGCCCAATGTCTTGTGTGAGTAACTAATCTGGGATAATAAACACAACAGTAACAGCAACGGCAAGAGAAAGCAGGAGGATGCAGATGGTACCATTTCACCATGCCTTGAGCCCAGAGTCTTTACAATACTATGTGGTAGTTCCCCTTAATCACTTCAAAGGTTCTGTGAAACCATATGAAGTAAAACAAAAAATCATAGACAGACCTTTTTCAATAATTACATTAAGACTAGCAACTACATTAAGACTAGCAAATGAGGATAGGTATATAAATATCCTCTCAGAAGTATTTAGTTCAACTTAGCACACATGTTCCTTGTCCTGCCAATACTTCAATTTTTGGTGGTAAATTACTGTTTTCAGCAGTAAATACTGCCTTAGCACAAGAGGACATGTTCTCCACCTTTTCCAGACATACAACAGCTTGAGGTGTTGGATTTTTGGCAAAATGCTTCCTGCAAGTGTTCAAATTTAACACCTGAAGAATCTGGTATCAGACTTGCTAACGTTGGATGAAGCCTGTATAATTGCAGGATTCTGGGCTCAGCAGTACAGACAATAGGAGGTAATGCAGTCATACAGATGAGGGACCAGACTGTTGTACTGGAATTAGCTCTTTTGTATCAGCACAGGTGGTAGAAAAAGGTCCCAGACTTAGCTGTTWCATTGCTAGCTGACTGATAATTCCAGATTTACTTTCTCCCATATGTTATGCAGTGCACAAAACAGTACAGAGTGTACCTAGAGATTGTCTTGGTTACACGTCACCATGTATTCAGTGCAACAGCTCGCACCAGTGCCAAGTAGCTAAACTTATCGTAGCTCCCTGCTTAAGGGGGCCTGGGGAGGGAGAAAAGAAAAACAAAGCATTACAGCTCACTGTATTTTCAGGTGTAATGATGCTTGAAAAAATATCTTGACTTCTAATTTTTTTTTTTTTTGGTATTACATTCTGGGTGTTTCATTTGTATCTTGCCTAGTAAAYAGAATTATTACTATGTAAGTGCAAGGTATTATTACTACTCATGCAGCAGCCTGTACACAGTGTGTTGGTTTCATTAAAATTCAGGCCTAAATGGCTGCTGAGTGTTGGAAAGTACATTACCAATATAACTGAATTGATTTTGTTGAACCCATTGAAGGTGAAAGCATTGGGCATAATTTGTCTAGATTTGAGAAAAAAAACATTTGATACTTTACCACACAACAAATCCATTTATAAAGTCAGACAGCATAATACAGACAGAGTAAACAATGTCCTGAAAAACAGACACAAAGGTCAGTTAAAGGAAAACACGCAGAACAAAATCTGATTACATGCAGGTTGCTACAAAACGCAGTATTAAAATCACTCCTAGTTTTGTCTTTTTAAGGACTGCTCCGAAGATAATTAATCCCAGTATGTCATGCTTAGTTCTCCCCACTTTACCAAAGATCAGATGCTGGATGTATGCACTAACCTTTCAAGGTTGGTTCTGGGAGTGCACTTCCTAGAAAATATGAAAGATACATTATTTTAACGCACTATGTACATCTGTCAGGACTATCAGAATACAGTTTATTCCATCTTGTCATTACTCACCACAGAGAAAAGAAAATGGATGAAATAAAATCTTTCCCCAAAATTTTTCAGAATCACATAGTAAACCAGTATCCGCTGGTGAGGTGCAAACCCAATGGACTAACTACCCAACAGTTATCCACGAAACACATCTCTGCACATTTTTGGATCAGCTGCAAGCAGAACTGCTGAAGGTAGAGCTGACTGGTAGGAATATTTCCTGCCTAGTTTCATGACTATCTAGAGTAATTTGTGAACACACTAATTGTGTCTTATTAAGAAAGATTGTTGGAGACAAAACATATGTTAACTCTTAAAAAAAATTAATAACTTAGGAAGTAGGTAAAAAAGTGTTATTTCATATYTTTGGGTTGTGAACTGTGAATAAAGATCAGCCATCCTTGACCTACGTGGCTGATGAAAAACTAAGTGGGAGGATGAATTCTGATAGAGAGATAAGATGCTGAGAAAAGAAAGGAGTAGATTGAATAATGTGTCTGGGATTGTAACTAATTCAGAAATAAGTCATGGACTGAAGTGTAACCAAGGACTAGAATATAAATAGTTTGAGCAGAACAATGGGAGTCTGAAGTGAAAGCAAAGTGAAGGGGTCAGTAATGGAAGGAAATGTAAATGAACTCCGAAGCAGGATAAATGGATGGATAAGAGGTGATTTCAGGGGTATTACAGATCTGTGGAAATATAATAATGAGAAATGCAGCATCAACACCAGGAAAATGCAATGGTTTTGGTCAACATTTTGTTGTGACCAGAAGTTAATTTTAAGTCAGATTTTCATCCATCCATACAGGATCTTATGGACACCGTGAGTGCCTTATGGCAAGGGATTATATTCATTATTTGTTTCATCTCTGTATTTCATCTATGTTTCACCTCCTTATGACTTTCTTATTTTCCAGTTTTTTAAATGCTGGACTATTGTGACACATCCTAAAGAGATTTTTGGTCCTATTGTTCAGTTAGAAGAATTTGGACTTGAGGTGACGCAGCAGAAAGTTCTGGAGATGTGATCTAGCAGTCTTCATCATGATATGGGGGTTAGGACCATACTTATATAAGCATACCTTTAGTCAGCCCAGCTACTTCTTTCCAATGTGTTTTTAAAAATTTCTAAACCACCTGTGATGACACTATAAAGCACATCAGTGGGTATATAGTTGTGTCAGATTATGCTCTGACACACCCTGATGATATCAGGACTGAGGTCTATATTTCAGCTGCCTGTACCTCCATTAAAAACCCAGACTATGATGTGTTCTCATTCTGTCAGAGTAGTTTCCTGGCAAATGTAGGAAACTGAGGCACAAAAGGGCAAAATAATTTATTCTGTGTTATTCAGGCACTCTGTATTAGGAGCTGGATCCAGAATGCATGGCCCTTGGATCTCAGCCAAGTGTGGAATACTTTCAGGGAAAAAGCACCATGAAATCTTTTATATGTCCTGCCATTAACATTAACAATCTCCCTTCGTTATGCAGAAAGACTCAATGAACTCTGTTATCAAAAGTGTAATTTAACTTTAGAAAATGAAATAAAGTTCAGAATAAAATTATGAACGACCCAAGTAAGTTTTTTGTCCACTTGGGATATTCTGTTCTCACCAAATTTTGGCTACCTTCCTATTCCCTAAAACCTGACAGGTTAGAGGTCTTCAAGAAGAAATAACAAGCTGCTGTACTTTCAAGTTTACATACGCCTTGCATAGAAAATCACATTCTTTTGCAAAAAATAAAGCCATTAGGATAATACCTTAAATCTTCCCCCTTGAGTGCCAGCTCTGTCTTCTCCTCTAGTTTTGTAACATTTATCAAGAGCTTTGTAAGTTCACTCCACTTTATAAACGGTATGTCCATATCACATATGTGCTAATCACACACTGTGATACATCCATACCACAACAAAGCATCTCCCATTAGTCACAGCATGTGGGTAGAAAGTCAGATACACTTTCACTTTTGGAATGCTTTAAAAGCATATCAAGGTTAAGAGTGGAGAGAAATGGTGTGGTTCATAGCGTGGTTCAGAGCATCATGATTTTTATTAGAATCAGAGAATCATAGAACCATTAAGGTTGGAAAGGACCTCTACGATCATCGAGTCCAACTGTCAACCCAGCACCTCCATGCCCACTAAACCATGCCCCTCAGTGCCACTCTTGGGGGGAAGCTCTTGTGTGGAAGCTCCACAATTAGTCAAGCTCCACAGCAGTTTGCAATTTTCCTTAAACAAAACCTTCAGGTTCAGACTGGGATGCTCAGGAGCAATGAGGACTGGAAAGATCCCGCACTTTGTAATGTTTGTATCATGACACACTAGGAAAAGACAGAGGAAATAAAAGATGTCTCTTCTCCTCGGAGAGGTAGGAGACTGGACATGCTATGAAATGTAATTAATGAAATGGAACCAGATAGGATGGGCAAAGAGGAGTCTTAGGTTGCAGGAATACATACAAAGCAGAAAGAGTTGTCAGACTTTCGAACATTACTGCACTCTCCCTTACCCCTCCAGGTTTTTTTACTCCATCTGATGTTTCAGCCTTCACAGAAAAGCTGTTTTAACAAGATGTGTGTATTTGTCGTCTGTTTTAGTGAAGACTGATGACTTAGTTTAAATCATAGAATCATAGAATCATAGAATCATTAAGGTTGGAAAGGACCTCTAAGATCATCGAGTCCAACTGTCAACCCAACACCACCATRCCCAATAAACCATGTCCCKAAGTGCCTCATCTACACGTCTCTTAAATACTTCCAGGGATGGGGACTCCACCACTTCCCTGGGCAGCCTGTGCCAATGCTTGACCACTCTTTCAGTAAAGAAATTTTTCCTAATGTCCAATCTAAACCTCCCTTGGAGCAACTTGAGGCCATTTCCTCTCGTCCTCTTCCATCCTCCGCTGAAGTGCAGGACCCGGCACTTGGCCTTGTTGAAYCTCATRCAGTTGGCCTCAGCCCATCGATCCAGCCTGTCCAGGTCCCTCTGCAGAGCCTTCCTACCCTCGAGCAGATCGACACTGCCGGCCAGCTTGGTGTCATCTGCAAACTTACTGAGGGTGCACTCAATCCCCTCATCCAGATCATTGATAAAGATATTAAACAAGACCGGCCCCAAAACGGGGCCCTGGGGGACACCGCTCGTGACCGGCTCCCAACTGGATTTAATTCCGTTCACCACAACTCTCTGGGCCCGGCTGTCCAACCAGTTTTTTACCCAGCGAAGAGTACACCTGTCTAAGCCATGAGCCGCCAGCTTCTCTAGGAGAATGCAGTGGGAGACAGTGTCGAAGGCTTTACTGAAGTCCAGGTAGACCACATCCACAGCCTTTCCCTCATCCGCTGGGCGGGTCACCTGGTCATAGAAGGAGATCAGGTTGGTCAAGCAGGACCTGCCTTTCATGAACCCGTGCTGGCTGGGCCTGATCCCCTGGTTGTCCCGCACATGGCTTGCGAGCGCCCCCAAGATGAACCGCTCCATAATCTTCCCTGGCACCGAGGTCAGGCTGACAGGCCTGTAGTTCCCCGGATCCTCCTTCCGGCCCTTCTTGTAGATGGGTGTCATGTTTGCAAGCCTCCAGTCGTCCGGGACCTCCCCCGTTAACCAGGACTGCTGATAAATGATGGAGAGTGGCTTGGCAAGCTCCTCCGCCAGCTCCCTCAGCACTCTCAGGTGGATCCCATCCGGCCCCGTAGACTTGTGAGCGTCCAGGTGCCGTAGCAGGTCATTCACTGCTTCCTCCTGGATTATGGGGGGTTTATTCTGCTCGCTGTCCCCGTCTTCCAGCTCAGGGGGCTGAATACCCTGAGGGTGACTGGTCTGACTATTGAAGACTGAGGCAAAGAAGGCATTAAGTACCTCAGCCTTCTCCTCATCCTTGGTGGCAATGTTCCCCCCCGGCATCCGATAAAGGATGGAGAGTCTCCTTGGCTCTCTTTTTGTTGTTAATATATTTGTAAGAACATTTTTTGTTATCTCTTATGACAGTGGCCAGACTGAGTTCTAGCTAGGCTTTTGCCTTTCTGATTTTCTCTCTGCATGACCTAACGAGATCCCTGTACTCTTCTTGAGTTGCCTGCCCCTTCTTCTACAAGTGGTAAACTCCTTTTTTTCCTGAGTCCCAGCAAAAGCTCCCTGTTCAGCCAGACCAGTCACCTTCCCCGCCAGTTCTTCTTTCAGCACATGGGGACAACCTGCTCCTTCACCATTAAGACTTCCTTCTTGAAGAAYGTCCAGCCTTCCTGGACCCCTTTGCCCTTCAGGACTGTCTCCCAAGGGACTCTCTCAACCAGTGCCCTGAACAGGCCAAAGTCTGTCCTCCGGAAGTCCATGGTAGTGGTTTTGCTGGCCCCCCTCCTTACTTCACCAAGAATTGAGAATTCTATCATTTCATGGTCGCTATGCCCAAGATGGCCTCCAACCATCACATCACCCACCAGTCCTTCTCTGTTCACGAACAACAGGTCCAGCGGGGTGCATTCCCTAGTTGGTTCATTCACCAGCTGTGTTGGGAAGTTATCTTCCACACACTCCAGGAACCTCCTAGACCGTTTCCTCTCTGCTGTATTGTATTTCCAGCAGACATCTGCTAACTTGAAGTCCCCCACGAGAACAAGGGCTAGCGATTGTGAGACTTCTCCGAGCTGCTTATAGAATATTTCGCCTGCCTCTTCATCCTGGTTAGGTGGTCTATAACAGACTCCCAGCAGGATATCTGCCTTGTTGGCCTTCCCCCTCATCCTTACCCATAAGCACTTGACCTTATCATCATCATCACAATCATTGAGCTCTAGACAATCAAAACACTCCCTAACATACAGAGCCACCCCACCGCTCCTTCTTCCTTGCCTGTCCCTCCCTGAGCCATCCATTGCAGCACTCCAGTCATGAGAGTCATCCCACCATGTTTCTGTGATGGCGACTAAGTCGTAGCTATCCCRCTGCACAATGGCTTCCAGCTCCTCCTGTTTGCCGYCCATGCCACGTGCATTGGTGTAGATGCACTTGAGCCGGGCTATCAATTGGCCAGCATTGGCATGCCACCCGTAGGCTCATCACTAGTGAGCCTGGTTTTATCCCCTTCCCCCTTCAAACCTAGTTTAAAGCCCTATCGATGAGCCCCACCAACTCATGAACGAGAATCCTTTTCCCCCTGTGAGACAGCTGAACTCCATCTGTTGCCAGCAGGCCCGGTGCCGTGTAAACCTCCCCGTGATCAAGAAAGCCAAGATTCCGCCAATGGCACCAGCCTCTGAGCCACGTGTTAATCAGGTGTGTTTTCCTGTTCCTTTCAGTATACTTCCCTGCCACTGAAGGGATTGAGGAATGGCCAGTGAAGGTAAGTTTAAGCTAAACTGCTTGACTTTGCGCTGAATCACACATGCAGGCTGTTCTGTCATCTCTGCTGGGAAGCAACAACCTGCAGCAGAGGAGAGGAGCAGGCAGCCAGGGAAGCCAATATCTTCAGAGGCTCCAAGCAGATGTCTCTGAGCTTCCCTGACCATACTCCCACCCACTTCAGGGAACACAACTGAAATAAGGATCAAGGGCAAAACAAGAAGAAAAACAGTAACAGCTTGATAATGTTTGTTCTCATTCTATAGATTGCTCATAACCCATAGATCTAGCACATCAAATCTGGAGTGGATTTGTGTTTGTAAACCTGTTAACCAAATTAATAATAATTTTTAAAAAAATATATATAACCTTTTGAAAATTTTCTCTTAACTTTGGATAGACTTTTAAGCCCTGAAGTAGCAAGCACACCCCTCTTATAAAAAGGGGCAAGAATCTTCACACAGTTGATTCACACAGAAGATTTACATTGTTGTAAAGTTATCTTCTATGGACCCCATTGGCGATATAGCCCACCAAATATTATTGTCTTTCTCAGAACTTTCTGGAAATTCATCACATTGAGGCTTTTCAGAAGAATAATCCCTTGGCAACGTGACTTAGAGTGGAGGTTTTTCACTGTGTGAAAGTTTGTCCCGAGGCTTTTTGAGTGTTTATCTGAACAAGCACACAAATAGAATGAAGGTATTACTGGAATAGTATCTTAATTCATGTTCCCTACCTTCTTCATTTTCTAGGGCTGTATAGACACAGCACCATCCACCTTCCACATACATTAAAAAGAAAGATTCAGTTTGCAGTCAAGATGTGTGAATTAACAAAAATGTTTATTACTGTGATCAGGCAGATGTTCAAGAGATTTCACAAAAATTACCCMAGAGATAATCAGGAGACTGAAGCCCAGTTCCTAAAGTGAAGAATCACAGAAGCACTTCTGTAACCATCCTACCTTAACCTTCCTATGTGCTTGTTTCAGTGTTTTACCTTGTAGCAGGGATTTTTATTGCAGAATTAGCATGATTTTAATTAATTTTTGCAGCCATATGCAAACTCCCAATTAAAGGCATTACCTCCTATCCATATGCTCTTAGATTTTATTATGTTTGTTTTGCACATTGCCAAGAGAGAGGAAGGTTAAAGTGTGCTCTGAGAAGAAGGAAGCGAAGTCAACTTTCTGTTAACCATGGGTGGGTTATCCAGCTGGCACTAACAAAACACTGCAAACACATGGAAGCCAGATGAAGTCTGGCAAAGCTTATTAGCTCAGATGTAGACATGGCCTTACTGGTTCCAGACCTAACTTGAATGTCTCTATACCATGCTCTCAGGAATGGAAAGGATTTGTTAACCCCGTCTAATGCTGACCCTGACAGACCTGAGCTGGCTTTGCACAGCTCCATGAGTTCTTTTCTTCATATTGAATACCCCAGCTCTTGGTACTCTATAAAGATTTATTACTGTTGCATTAATGTGACTGAGCTATTTCTTGACCTGAGCTGTCACTATGAGTTATGGGACCCAAGCAGCGGGAGATTTATTCTTTGTGTTTTATTGGATGTTTGATGTTTTGGAAAGGGAGGACTTCCATTGCCCCACTCTGAAAGGACTTTATGTTCACTTGCCTGGAGCCAACTGTTGTAATTTGATGTAGTTTCATTGAAGTCAGAGGAGTTATGTCAGGAAACCAAGTTACAAGGGAGAAGATTAAATGCCAAATACTTATTTCATATTGCTCTTGATCTTTCGTTAACACCGTATATGCTATTTCTACATTTGCTTTTCTAAGAAGATGTATTCCAACCATTTCCTTGGAACCAAAAATGAAGAAAAGAGTGATTCCTATAAATATATATGAAATCACTTATTTTATACTGAATTTTGAATAAACTTTAACAAACGATAAAACAAATAGCACTGAATTCAATTAATGTTACGCGGTTTTTCTCCCTTATTTCTTTTAAAACTCAGACATCTGTTTTAATAAAATGTTCTTGCTAAACAAAATACTAAACATAGTATTTTTAAGTTGGTATGGTATTGACTTATATAGATTGTTAGTTTTCCAAGGAAATAATCCATTTATAATTTTGGCATAATATGTCTGTCCTACACTGCTTTTTTAAAGCTGCAATACTACATTAATACTTTTTTATTAAAATGGTTTTGATCCACTATACACTTCACCTGAGGGAAAAATGAAAAAATATCAAACCAATAAACTAAAATAAACTTTTAAAATTCCTCTTGTAATTACCAGTGTTAGCCACAGAAAAGAAATATACTGAAGCATGCAATCTGGCAGTTCTCCTTCAACACTAACAGTTAAGAAAAAAATTGTTTTAAAAGATCAATGTAAATATAAAACAAAAGAAATAWTTTTCTGCTTAAAACAGTGGATTTCTTTGTGGTCTACAAAAGCCCAACCCATCAGTAGTGTAAAAGACTAATTTACATACTACACATAATACTGGGGTGTAAGATATAAAGAAATATGCAATTACTCTGTTGTCCCCAAAGCAGGTAGTTGAGAACAGGGCAAGGAAAGAGGAAACAAATGGATGAGGCACTTGATATTAACTTGGGGACGTTCACCATCCATTCTGTTGTACAGTGTAAATAAACTCAAAGATAGGTTCATCTTTCAATGCTGTCATTTCTCAAAGTTGTATGTTTTGTGCACACATAGAGCTGAGACAGAGGAAGCAATGTCTGACAGTTTGCTGCTAATAGAGACTAGTGACAAGCTCCTGTTCAGAGCAGCAATGGTGGATCTATGAAATAACTGTCTGAAGCACCATGGTTCTTAGGGAGATATTGTCTGAACGCATTGGTGTTTCATAAAACGCAAGTTCAAGCAGTCAACCGAGAAACATAACAATTGGAGACAAAAAGCAGACAATCCTGGTATATTGCCATATTAATGAGTTACAGGAGTGATGTCTGCTTCAGGCTGAACTTAGGGTAGACAGAAGCAAGCATCACTACAAAGAAGAGATGGGTATTAATTTTGAACTCCTCCAAAAGAAAAGGGAATGCAAGATTGACCTGCAATGAAGATTAACTCACAGCTGTAACAGCTACACACGAATATTCTCAAGCTGTTTTAAACACCATTCAGCCTTCCATTCATCAATGCTCGAAAGTAATAAAGATTGCAACTCATCCAAGGGTTTAGTATCATGTAGACAATCTGACTATAACAAGGACTTCAGCACAAAAGGACCTAAAAGGTGGATAAAAATTGAGTGCTGCTACCAGTATACACCAGAAGGTTAACTTTATAATGCTTAATAACATCCCCAATTGGAACTGTGTCAGAGAGAAGGGAGAGCAAGAAGAACCGAACCTCTGGGAATTCATGAACTGATTGCCCCTTGGAGTTGAGGGAAATCTATTTGCAGAAACAAATTGACCTTGCCAGCTAGATAGAGACACAGATGCTAAATGATGTAACCAGGCTCCAAATCTGCTGAATCACATGTAGCTCTTGCAGCAGTGAAGAAAACGGTGGAGGCTATTTTTACTAGGGAAAGGACATTTTTGATGAAATAGAAGTGTCTCTATTGAATCCTCAATGGATATCTAATGTAAATAATGGGCATATTAAAAGTCTATTGTTTAGTCCCATTATATTTTATAACTTTATTAGCTTCTCTGTTCCCAGTGTCATGTTCACATGTTTGTATTAAAATATACATATATATCTCTTCACTTCTCATGGTACCAGAAGAACAGTTACAGCTGTTGATCCTTACAAGCAAAAAAGTAGCAGAAAAAGCAGAAATAGCCCCACCTGTAGAAGACACGAAACATGCAAAACACAGACCTAATCTATTTTTTAGCTTTTCATGTTTTTAGAGGACTTTTTTCCAAAAGAATAATTCTATATAAAACCTCAAATTTCCCCACACTTGCAACAAAACCAATTTTCCAGGAGAAATTAGCTCAAAATACCTAAAGAATGTCTTTAATATTTTTAGTGAACTAAGGTCGCTGTGGATCGTAAAGTTTTAGATGAGCTCAAGGCGAGTCTGGACCAGTTCATGGAAGAGAAATCCATTGACAATTGCTAAATGTAAAGCCAGCAGTGGTTTCTATGCAAGTACCTGGGGCTGGAAGGATATTCATAGAAAAAACTGGTCCTGTTCTATCACTCTTCCCTAGGCATCTGGTTTTAGCCACTACTGCAAACAGGGTTCTGGTTTAGATGGGCTTTTGGTCTGGGCCAAGAGCAATTCTTATGTTTTTGTGACATCCAGACTCAGGAAACATCAGTTTTCACGCTGATCTAGAGAAAAGAGTATTCCATTAATGTGATACATTTTAAAAGTCAAACCTAGAGTTTAATATTCCACATATCCAAAGCATTAATATGTATATCTTGTTCACTGTTGCAGTGTGTCCTAGAACTTTGCAAATAAGAACTTTCTTAATATATTCCTTGTTTGAAGGTACCTTTATTCAATATTTCTTTTTGTTTCAGAACCAAAGACTGACTTTGACTAAATGTAGAAGGGCAAAGCAAAACTCAACTGAATCACAAATCTGGCTGCCTGCTGCAGCATCACAGTTTCTCACTGGTTTTATGAAAGGTCAAAAATTAGGTCAGAAAACCAGCTTGGTTTAGGTAGAGTCCAGAGAAGAAAGTAACAACTATGTCCACTTACATCAGCTTCCACTGATTAAGCCTTAAGGTTTACAAACTGCATTACTGTTTGCATTCTGATATTGGTTGAAGGAATTAATTTAAGTTCCAAGTTATTAATACCATCAAGAAACATGATAATTCCTTATACCTGAAGACACAAACCAAATGTCATTGCCTGGAATAGAGTCACAGCGATGCCTTCAAAGCAGATTCCCTGCAAATTAGCTATCTTGGGTACAGATATCAGCCTAGCTTGAGCTGTATGCAAATCAGTTTTGATTTCAAAACCCACCAAGAAACTTCATAAATATGCAGAGGCTAGTTTTATCTTGGCCTACACTGTTTCCCTCACTCAAACTAGCTAGTTTAAGTGGCTGCAGAGCAGATGTAACCTAGGACAGAATAGGATACAACAGACAAGCAACACAAGAAAACAATCAAACAAGCCTTATTAGCGACAAACAATGAAACCACGACAGACACTGTTTAACTACTGCTACATATCTTTGAGGACTTTGTTGAAGASAAAAGTGTTCAGGTGGATTTAAAAGACAACTATGTGTAGGTAAATATTGGTACAACCTCYGATAAGCTTCTGCTGAATTCTCTAGATATAGTAAAAATCAAAGTGACTAAATCTCAGGCAGATTTCTCTCTTTCTGGGAAGGTAATTAAATAGATGCACCCCCCATTCTCCTTACAACTCATTGCTTCAAATATTTTAATATTGCCTTTCTAAAGGGAAAATGGAAAATTACAAAAGCATGTCAATAATATAATGAGTTATATTTATAACCCTCCTTTTTGCCAAGTGACTCAGGGCACTATACAGACAATTAAAGTCAAATTATAATCACACAAATTGTTATGAATGCATGTCATTAGCTAATTAGAGAAAAAATCTAAACCCCAAAATTAGACTTAAAATAAACAAATGTGGCATTATTAAAAGCAAACAGCAGAGCAAAACAACAAGTTGTTTGTCTTAGTGCTGTTTCAGGAAGTTTAAAGATATTTTTAATAATTTTTGTGATTTGTTTAACTTGTATTTTGTTGGGTTTTTTACCTTAAAAGACGTGAGGCAGGATTTTCAGGCATCTCAAATTCTCATGAAATATTTATATGCCTGAAACTTATCTATGGATGGAATAGAGAACGCTGACCCTAGGCAGCTGGGCTTTCTGCAACATGTGCCAAAGAATAGCTTGAAAAATCCCTCCTTTTAACTAGGGAACAACTTACAGTTGTCAGCAAGAAGGACACTTCACTTCCAGAATTTGTGTGTGAAAATCAGGGCTGTCAGAAATTACCTCTGTCCCTTCAAGACTGATATCCTGAAATTTTCTCCTCTATCCGTTTTCCCAAAAGATGGAGTCAGACTTCATTGCTGCAGTGTACAGACATCGTAAATATTGAAATTTTTGCTATGGAGGTAATTTACTCTGCTTTCTGGTGAGTTCTCTTCTGAGAAAAAATTGATCTATGTTTGGAACTTTTCCAGAAAAAGGTGAGAACCTTCTATTCATTTTTACAGATGAACACACTATTCAAGTTTTGTTCAAAAGAAAATGTCTAACATTTCATATTGGGAAGAGCTTCGTATTTCTGATTTGTGTTAGGTAGACTCTGAGCATGTTTATTGAAGTCAGGCCTCAGGGATTTAGGCAGGGTGGGAGATGCATTTCAGCTAAGTTTAGACATTGACAGCATCAATGTCTAACTCTAAGCTAGTCACCTGTGATCTTTCCATTGCTGGGGGGAGAAGTAAGAACTTGGAGCGCTCATTTCATCTGATCTACTTAAGTTTCAGGCACGCACTTCTCTTCATTGAAAAAACCGAACCTACTTCAGTTCCTTTCTGAAAGGGACCCCCTGTTTATAAGGTGGTTTACCAGGCCCAATAAAACCTAATTCATTGATGAAATTCATGGTCATTTGTAGAGTATTAAACAATAAATATAAAAAAAAGGATGAAAGCGGCATCAAGTGGTTATCTACTATGTCTTTGACTCATACCCAAGTCAACTAAACATTTACCATTTCTGACCAATATTTATCTACCCTGGCCTAAAACGTTTACAGTGATGGAAATTATGTAGTTGTTTCAGGTGATCTATTAACCATTTCATGATCCTTACCAGGAGCCACTAGAACAGTTTTCCTCCAGTTCAACATAAATCTTCATTGATGGAATTTAAGCCTATTGGTTTTTAATTTATCTATGGTCATGGAGAAGAACTAATTTCCTGGTCTGCAGCAACCCTTCTGTATACGTTAATACTGCTACCATATCTTCATTTGATCTTGTTTGTCACTTTATAACTGCAGACTTTCTTATTAACAACCACAATTCAAAATATTTTGACTTTGTTAAAAACATGAAAAAGAAGGAAAATGTATTTAAAATGCTTTCACTGCTTTTAAATACTGAGGTTTTCAAAAATTTTGTTTGTTTTTTTTCCCTTCAGCTGAACAGATTTTATTAATGCCAGTTTCACAGTCTTCAAATACTTTACCTGTTCTTATCTGAAAGAATAAAGAGTCAGTTTAGATGGTCTGTAGAACAGTTGTTCATAGCAAAGTTTTATTTTGTTTTCCTTAAATTAAAGCACAAACACACAAACGTGGGGCAGCAATAAAGAAGAAAAATTTGAAATAAATTTTTATCTATGGTATTGTCTTTCACATGAACGTGACAGTTTGGGTAAAGTGGCTTTTTTTGTCTTTGTTTTTGGCTGCTGCACATTGAAAGTTCTCAGAAATTGTTGTTCAGTAGTGATACCATAATTTTTAAATACCAGATGCCAAAGATCCCCATGAGGTGGGAAAAGGAAGAGAATATGCCATATATTGCCTGATGACTCTCAAGCTGTACTGGTTTTGGCTGGGACAGAGTTAGTTTTCTTCACAGTAGCTCCTATGGTGCTATGTTTTGGATTTGTGACCAAGACAGTGTTGATGTTTTACTTAGGCAATGTTTTAGCTATTGCTGAGCAGTGCTTAGACAGCGTCTAAGCATTTTCTGCTTCTCACATTGCCCTGCCAGCAAGTAGGCTGGGGGTGCACAAGAAGTTGGGAGGGGACACTGCTGGGACAGCTGACCCCAGTTGACCAAAGGGATATTCCATACCATATTACATCGTGCTCAGCAATAAAAGCTGGGGGAAGAAAAAGGAATGGGGAGGATGTTCAGAGTAATGGCATCTTCCCAACTAACCGTTACGTGTGATGGAGGCCTGCTTTCCTGGAACAGGAAACTAAACACCTGCCTGCCGGTGGGAACTGGTCAACGAATTCCTTATTTTGCTTTGCTTGTGCATGCAGCTTTTGCTTTACCTACTAAACTGTCTTTATCTCAACCCACGATTTTTTGCTCCTTTACCCTTTCGATTCTTTCCCCCATCCTGCTGTGGGGGAGTGAGTGAGCAGCTGTGTGGGGCTGAGCTGCCTATTGGGGTTAACCCCCAACACAAACATACAGTAACTACTGAGGGGTGACAATATCATTGCACTACGGGCAGAAGACAGTGCACTGACTGCAGTGATGCACATTTGATCCCATGGCCAGGTGCAATGCCATTTCAAATTGACCCTTGCTAGGAATCATGAAGTTCCTCCATCATTTTTTTATGTATCCCTAGCTTAATGAATACAGCCCTAGATTAAAAAAAAAAAAAAATCAGGGTCTGTTTGCTAAAGTGGCTTAAGTTACTGTTTTCCTTCACAATTGGGGCAGCCTAAGAGCATACACAGGATCAGTAACAGCGGTCAAAGTAACAACTTGATTGCTTTTGAAAGTGTGCCCATTCCTTGGTAATCTTTCAAAATACCTTTGTTTAATGCCAGTTACCACCATTAGAATCACCGTTAATGTAAATCTTTTTCTAGCATATAATTTCTGCCATCTGATTTATCCTGGGATTCAAAAGAATGTATGAAGACATGAAGATAAGGGGGAGGAAAGATGACAGCTCCCTTTTAAATGCAACTTATTTCAGGTAAACAACTTGTGCTTTCACCATTTYAACATTAAACATATACTTTACTTTTAACAAGCAATCAGGCCTGAACAGGGAGAAGTAACTAAAGTCAAAAGAGACAGAAAGAAAACATTTCAATAGCAGTTCTTTTTCTTTTCCATTTTTTCTCCCTTTCTTCCTGGATGAAACCGATTTAATTTTCTGAGCCTGAAATTACATTGTAATCTCAAAGCCATTTCTATTCTTTGTGCTGGAACACAGAGATTGGTGGTTACACCTGTTCTATTTTTTTCACCTTCTGTAAAACAGAAGGCTTGCAGGAGTACCATTTTGACAAAGACTAAAAAGAAAGCAAGTGACAGAGTCGATACACAAGTGCTTTAAAATCTCGTGTGTGGTGTATGAAAATTGTATTACAGCATAGTCACCTGACTGGAAAGAAAACACGAGTCCTGTCTCTGTGTTAAGCTTCCCTTCAAAATAAGAAGTCAAACCAACTGCAATACAGCCCTGAAGCATAAAGGATTTGGGTCTGAATTTTGGGGGGAACAAAAAACATCTTCACAAACAAGATACGAACAAGAAGGCATGAAGACCTTGGTCTCAGGAAATGCATTCGAGGTACCCGTCATAGGTTGAGCAAATGAGATCACTACTGTATATCACTCAGATTCAAAATTAAGCATAGATCAAAATGAAAAACAAATCAAAGGTCTCCATTTAGTCGTCCATTAAGAACCCTAAAGTAAAATGCCAATGGTGAACTTCACAGTAAAGTCARTAGTAGGGAGGGCCATAGGCTAGGACTTAGTATTGGAAAAAAAGCACAGTCTCTCTGTTTTTCCTTTTATGTAGTGCATGATTTTTTTGTAGATCCTGAAGAGTGAGGACCATCTAGTCTTTTTGTCCCATCATTATGAACAGGAATGATTATGGCTGTGCCTGCCCTTACCTATTGGCATGAGATAGACCCCTAGTCTAACAATCATTTGCACGGGCATGGGGTGAGAGAAGGTCCTGTTTGGAGGAATACCYCTTCTATTGTGTGTCCAGATTTCASCTGATAAACTCTCAGACATGACTATGATACAAGTCTGGACAGCAATTCTTAACATGTTTCCATAATATAGATGTAACCTGCAGTTATGCCTCTGTGCTCAAAACAGGCTTGCTGTCCCAGAGAAAAATAGGCACCTTCAGAAGATGAGTCAGCTTCTCCTAAAAAGAGACAGACTTTTCAAAAGTTGACCTAGACAACTACTTTTAGGAAGAATAAAAAATATCATGAATCATCACACTGAGCTCTCTCTTTTTTTCATATCTTCACGCACTCTTTATCACAGAGGGCATGAAGAAAACCGGCTTAGATCAACCATCCTCCTTTTAGACAATTACATATGAACAAGGAGAATCCCAATCCTTGGCTGGAAGGGTCCCTCTATAGCATTTCAAAGTCTACAAGTATGAACACACCCAGCAGTTTAGAGAACAAGTGGACATGTGGAGGTGTTCCCAGGGTGACATACTGCTTCCTGGGACTCTTTTTTGTTCCACTGGTGAAATAATTTGGTCAGCTCTAAACTTATTTTCTTAATTCTGGACATGAACTCAGCTGTTGAGGCTAGTGTGGTAGCCATCCACCAAACCAATCTATAGATTCTGCCYTAGGAATATCAAAATCTGCAGTATGAATGATTGGCACTATAAAGTAAGATAATGTTTTATATTAGATAACTTTCCTATAATATGACATGTTGTACAGCATAGGTTTTGCATTTTCTGAACAAATCCACTGATGTCAATGAATCCWATCATGTGAAAAAGACTGCAGAATTGGGATCACCCCTTTGAAACTAAATAGAGAACTAGAGACTCTCAGAGCCTCCTTAAAGAGTTTAATAGAGAATCCTCATTTTAACAATTTATAGGATGGTTAAAAAAGCAATTTTGGAAAGACTCTCATTTTCTATTAAATTCTATAGGTTTTTTAGAGTCATTTCTATGGAACTTGGTATTTCCATTTCTATAATTTATGTACAGTTCTGTAAAAGTTTCTTGTTTTATTCTTACTAAATCCACCGGGCTTTTCCAGAATGATCTGTAACTTCCTAATTTCAATGCATTTAATTTTGGAAGAGCTGGGGTTTTTGTTTGTTTGTTTTAAAAACACACACAAAAAATCTGCTGTCATAAAATTCAAAGTGATCAGTAAAGAGTTAAAATAACTCACAGGCTTCCTCACTCCCACCTTGCTGGCAAGCAGCTTCTGATTCAGCTGTTGGTAGACTTGCAGCAACAATGTATACACATAAATTAATAGTACTACTTATAAGAAGAAAAAAGAAAAGGTCTCCATTATACTTGATACACCTGGGACAAGGTAAGCTGTGCATAGCACATTGTGCATCTTAGATGAATGGCCAAAGCTTTTGGAAAGCATATGGCTTAAGCAAATTAAGAGAGTCTGGAGCTGTTTACTAATGAGGAAAAACGAAGCAAACAAAAACAAATGTATTAGTCCATCACTAAGTAAAGGGCACTGTATGACAGCAACAAAATAAACAGATAAATCAGTAAAATCCAGTAATCCTGCCAAATAAATCATAGGCTCAGTGACAATTAAATGTACCCTACTTTGACTCATAAATAGCGTCACGTCCTTCCAGGCTAAAAAAAGACTTTGTAAAACCTTCCATGCAATCATGTTAGTTTAAATCACCTGAATTAGCAAACAATAGAAGGAATTTAATATGAGAGGGAAAAGTAATTTGGCAGAAAGATCAAGGGTTCTTAAGGTTTTTTGCTTTCTCACCCTTTTTCAAAAGACTAAGGCCAGGAAAGACCATTGTAATCATGCGATCAAGGTTCCTCACAGATTGGTAARCCCAGGCGTGAAGTAAGCTTCTGTACAAGAAGCACACTGACACTTGTTCAACACAGTGAGGCATTGGTCTGAGCTCTTCAGTGGATTCCTATCAACCTCTCCACAATAAATCACCCCCTATTTAGACTGTTCTAACACTAAGACTCATGGCAAGAACATGAAAGTAATATGTTTTTAGCAGGGCCTGTTGCAACAGGACAAGGGGGAATGGCTTTAAACTAAAAGAGGGTAGATTCAGACTAGATATAAGGAAGCAATTTTTTA
Organism: Phoebastria nigripes; assembly: GCA_035582835.1. Lineage (NCBI taxonomy): Eukaryota > Metazoa > Chordata > Aves > Procellariiformes > Diomedeidae > Phoebastria > Phoebastria nigripes. Next base: position 479,562 of record JAYKAV010003072.1, on the reverse strand, counting down.
CAATGAGGGTGGTGAAACACTGGCACAGGTTGCCCAGAGAGGTGGTAGATGCCCCATCCCTGGAAACATTCAGGGTCAGGTTGGAGGGGGCTCTGAGAAACCTGATCTAGTTGAAGATGTCCCTGCTTATGGCAGGGGGGTTGGACTAGATGACCTTTAAAAGGTCCCTTCCAACCCAAACTATTCTATGATTCTATGTTTTAGGAATAAAGGTTTCATACTAGTACTAAAAGTAAATTGGGAGTCAGACCAAGCTCTGATGCCCCAAGGTAGTCAAACAGATATGTCTGACATCATGTTACATCATCTTCTGTCTGCAGGGCAGCATATGGGTTTATGCAAGCTAAGTAAATTTCTTCAAATCCTTCTGTTAATAAAACACTTGATTTTCTTGGACCAAGGGTCATAAGCAAATTTAAATCTTCAGAATATACCTCATTCTCATACTCAAAGTGGAGCCATCCAAACCAGTCAGAGTTCAGAAAACCAGTAAAAATATTATGCTTCCATGTTGTGCCTAAGACAGCTTTTTACTACAGACGTGGCTGAAAGCATATTGTGAATGTGCTATTAATACATTATTCTGGTATATGCTCTCTAATGTTTGCAGGAAAAAAAAGACAGATATTACTATGCATAAGCTTGGAAATATGTCTTTATCATCTGAGGTGCTTACTTGTTTACCTTCAGCTACCAGCTTTGAACTGTGTAACAGCAAGGCGAGAGAAGAATTCAGCTTTGTTTTCATTAAAGTACAGAAATTTCTGTCAGTTGGAACACAGCAGTCTTACTGGCTTATCCTCTCCATCCCAATATTTTTCACATAGATTCTTTCAGAAATGCAAGTATGCCGGATTATACCTGTCCTTCTACAGCACTGAAGTTGTTTCCTGAGATATGGAGTAGCAGAGTTAGAAAGTACTATTGTTTTGATTTTTCAAAACTTGAAAAAAATGGTCAATCAGAAATTATGGCATTAATTTCTGAACTGCTATCTTGTTGGACATAGCTCTATGGAAAAATAATAAGGTCAGACTTCTTGCCAAGACATCATTTCCCAACTGAGACAAAAATGCTGAAGACGTTCTGGGAGGAAAGGAAGAGTGCTTAAGAGAAAAGAATAGACGGATACCTCCAGAATGCAKTTCTATTTCTAAATAACCGTGCTAAGTCTGTGTCATATAATACACCTTCACAGTCCTAAGCAGACACTGATATTTTTAATTGATTTAGTGAGATGTTAGAAAGACATGGACTTCTTTGCTGTAGTAAACCTTTTGTAACCACAAGCAATGGGAAATGAAATTTGAAGTCACGTTTAACCTGAGAGCCACAGAGTCCTCCTTACCCTACATTAAAATTACTGTAATGGTAATATTGCCCATTAAAAAGAGAGAGAAATATAATGAAACAAACAAATGAAAAGCACACAGAAATTCTTCTTTCCTTACAGAAAAGAAGTGGCATGGGTGAATTTTTATGGGGGAGTCAGTTAAAAAGAAAATTAGCTAGAATTACTCACGCATGGAGATGCTGACACAGAAAACAGGAAAGTTAGGAAACAGATGATCAACCGTGAACTAAAGTTTAATACCAAATTTAGAAATAACTGTTGGTTATGAATGATGTCTTCTTATCTAGAGTGTGGGATTTCCAGCAACAATTCAGTTCAAAAGGAGAAACTAATGTTCTGGTTTCTAATAGCTTAGGAGTTAGTGCCAGATCTCAATACATGACTCCAAAGTTTTTCAAAGAGTTGGGACCCTGGGTTAGCAATCTCCCTCTTTTGTGTTGCAGCCAGAGCCCACTTAGCTTGTGAAACCTAGCAGGAGAACAACATAAGATTTTAGACTGCATCTTTATGTAACGCCTTTCTGGGAAAAGAAGTTCACTGTTGCTTTTACCTATTGTTCTGCCGCCTCAGAACTCTAAAGAGAGATAATTATTTGGACACTGCTGAATTACTCAGAAGGCATACATTGCTGAGCAAAAACTGACTTGACTCTTTCCTTTTGGAAAGCTTGGTGAGAATAATTATCTAATTTACAGACACTGCAGAAAATGACTATAATAAATGATGGTCCCTGTTCAGAACAGAATGCATCATACAGCTAGATTAAAATACAGTTAATTGTACAGAATGACGGGGGTGTAGGGGGACAGAAATAGGATGCAATTTACAAAAGAGAAAACATGCTTTCTAAATATAGAGTGATGATAGACAAGAAAACTAAACCCACAGATTTGAACATCTTTGTGGTTTGAAATCCATGTCCAAACTATACAGCTGGTGCTCATCTCTAACAGGAAATGTCATTTGTAAACTTTTAGTACCATCTGATTTTAAGGGCCAACTCATCACAACTGAATTATAATCAAGTATGTAACATTTATTTCACTTTCTTTTATTAAGACTACTAGTTCAGAATAATAAAGGGTAGAAAAAATAGGGGGAAGTACAGAAGTAGTCAAATAGCAACCACATACTTAAAGAAAATGGACTGTATAGAATATAAACATTTGATCTTCATAAGACTTCCATACACTATACCTAGGACAAATATCCATTTATCTGAATATTCTTCAGACTTACTGTCAATTAATATTTTGCCCAGGTTCTGTAAAACTGAAAGATGTGATAAATTGTCTAAAGCTGTGAACAGTTCCCATACCAATGTCAGGCTTCCTAAGTGATAATTTTCTCGTGATTCTGGCCATGGGAATGATAACATAACATAAATTCACAACACTGAAAGTTTCAATATGCTGTCAGCAGAAAATTAAGATTCCTAGAGTAACTATACAAGGATTTTAAATACAAAAGTAAACAGCTGCTTCAGTCACCCTAGATAATACCAGCACATTTTCATTAAGGCTGTCACAGAAACACCACTGTCATGGCTAATGAGGTGAAAACTTGTCTGGAATGATCAGAGGTAAAGGTCAGCTAATGCAACAAGAAATCAAAGGATTTAGCCACAGCTCTGAATACAAATCTCAGTGAATGTGAGGACTGCTCATAARATCAGCAATTTTTTAATAATAAACCAAGAATACCAAATGACCAACTCAGTGGAGTATCAACTTTGGAAAGGGATTCTATAGAAGGAAATTTCACAGCCAACATTCACACACTTTCTTTGTAATCTGGCTTCAGAGCCTGTGAGCACTAGTACAATTACAGTCTGCACACTTCACAACTATTCCTGAATGAAGCTTGAAAGACAAAAGACAAGAACACAGTGAATTTTCTAAGCACAAATACCCTCACATTACTTGACTTATACTTAATTTCTCTCCATTTAAATATCTTTMTTATGAATTAGAATTGGTGAGAAACAAAATGAGGGGCGAGAACAGGTGGAGAGAAGAATTGATTGGATTTTCAAGGAAGTGTTCATGGTTCTGACCAAAATAATTTTAAAAAGGATGTTCCAGCTTACTCTATACTCATCTTCTTGCTGAAGTATAACCAAACAATGCAATCAGATTCTTTGCCATTCCTCCTGTAAGTCAGATGTTATCTGAACTTTGCAGCTGCCCATCAACAGATATGGGTTTGAACAGAAGTCTTCAAAACAAATGTCTGGAATATAAAAGTAGATACTAACATTGGYTGTACTATGTTGGAGTGTAGAATAACCAGGTGCACGGACATATTTGGTACATCATAGCTAGTCCTCACATAGCTGGATATCCACTTCGAAAAAACATGCACAGAGATGAACTTCACAGTTCCCAGTGATGGAAACAGGAAAGCTATCGAGCTCCTAAAGGGCCAGTGGGAAATAGATGAATGCGTTCTGATTGCACCAAGTGAGAAGCCTGGACATCTCTTGAAATGAGGCCTATGTTGTTGACAGACATCCTGTGCTAGAAGTAGCACAGGACAAATATGATGAAGACTTGGTACTGAGGAGAGACCAGAATCTAAAGACTCAGGCAACAGAAAAGTTACAAGAAGGGGAATTCTAATCGGACATAAGGGAAAAAAGTCTTTGTTGTGATGGTAGTTAAGGATTAAATAATCCCAAGAGGCTGTGGAATCTCTATCCTTGAAGATTTTCAGAATTTGACTGGATAAGGCCCTGAGCAAATTGATATAACTTCGTTAGCCCTTCTCTGAAAAGGTAGTTCACTGGAAGTCTCTTTTGCTTAAATCTTTCTACGATTCTATTCTGTTAGCCTCCCCAGATTGGAATGGGCATGCTGACCCCAAAACAGAGACCCTCTTTATGTGTTTGCCTTCACAGAAGGCAAATTCTTTGAAAATAGGCTGATTTTCTAATATAGGGAATATATTCCTGAAGAGAAAAACACCCTGAAACTATTTCCATAAAGTGTCTATTTCTCTCCATTGACTATAGAAGTTACTAGCTTACTTGCAGACATCTGATTCTGGATGTCTAAAATCAGATGAAATAAATCCCGCTCCCTATACATCCATGAACTCAGCACTTATTTCTGCAAATTGCCACTTGCAAAGGATCATACTATACTCTTTCATCCTATAAGATCAGTATTTTTCAAGTGCTTTCCTCTTCAATTCTGTCATAAAAATGAGAGGAAAACAGCAGTTCACTTTAATGACCAGCATAACATTATACGGTTTTGAATCCAAAAGCACGTCTTTCGTTTAATCATCATCCATAAAGATATTTTTTCTTACTTCATCTAGAAGAGTCAGGGAATTGTTAGATTTTACCCTAAGTCCCCCTGCACCACATTTCATAAGAATAACATAAATTCTGGCACTTTTATTTGGATTAAGCAAAGATATTCTGATAAAACCTCTAAGGATGTGGCATAGCTGTCCTAATTTGGGCAGTATTTAAGTTTTGCCATGTTGAAATACCACTTTCTGAAAGTAAAACACATCACATGAATTAATGCAYATCTATGGATCTGACTTTACCATATGTCTTATGGTATGATTACAATTGGTTTTCATCCCCTCTAAATTTGAAACAAATGAAAATGCACAGTAAATATAGCTATTTTTGTAGTCAGGAAGACAAACTACATTGTGAATGAATGATATTGCAAGTTCTGCAAGCACAACAGCTGTGATACAAAATATCTTGAACAGAAGTAGTGGATGAGAACTTTGTGCAGCTCCCACAGAATATTGTAGAATATTAATTCTTGGGGTGCTGATGGGGAGAGGTCAACTACAGACATGTTAAATTATGAGCCACTCACTTCCCAAAGTCACAGAGAAGACTGTGTAAACAGTGGACACACTGCAATTTCCTTAAACTTGAATTCGCATCATCAGTGACATTCACTATACATTCACAAAACTGAAAACTCTCTTAAATGAGTAGACAATAAATGGTTGAATAGAAAGATTGCAAGTCACCACATCACTTCTCATTTATGCCATGATTTCTCTTACAGATTCAGGTGGGGTGTCTCACATTCCTCAGTGATCTTGTCTCTTTGCTCAAAGTTGTCCAGATATCCTGATTCCCAACCTTGTATCTCTTTAGCTAAATGCTTATCCAGCTCCTTTTGAATATTAGGGAGAATAGGGAAACCTACTTTCAGGCAGATTACTGCATCTCCAGCCTTCCCAAAGATGCTAAAGCATAAGTGGTAAGATCTTGCTTTTGTAGAAGAAGGAGCTGTCATCTTCTCTCATATTTTTAGATCAAAACATTTTAGAGAGATGATCTGAGTATTCTTCTGTACAATAGCAACAGTGACTCTCTCATTCCTTCCTTTTCACAGTTTTAGTAAAGAACAGTAAAGATTCATTTTATTTCCAACACTAACCGTTAGATATGTTCAAAGAGTACAGAGATGAACATTCAAACAATAAACATTCAAAAGAATTACCACAGATTTTRCCGATTTTCAGAAAGGAGTGCTATGCTGATGGCTAAATGAGGTTTCATGTGGGCACAAAGGCTAGAAGTTGAGATGGATATGATTTTTATTCCTTTTAGGAAAATATACCAATAATGACCCATAGTCTTCTGCAAATGTTAAATAACACTAGTAAAACAGCTGAATTATGTTTATAGTTGCTAATCACTGGGATAGGAACATGCATGTTATCTTACATTTTCCGATACTAAAGGACAGAAGAAAAGCATGTGATCAGGGCACCGAAGTAAACTATAGGTGCTAATACTCGTTCTGTCTAAGAATTCTGCGGTAGTCTACAATCACAATGTTTTGGTTAAAACAACAATCTCCATTCTGCTTCTTTGAGTGATAATCCTCAGAAACCTGAATTTAGTATAGCAGGTGAGATTCTCTGGGAGGGATGAGCTACTCCATTCAGCTCAAGGACATTTTCCTGAAGGTATTTCAGGCTAATAACTTAAGTATCAGTATTTGAATGACTGCAATAYGAGAAAAAGGTCACATATGAGCATTTCCTGAGAACATTATTTCTTTCTAACGCTAAAGATTAGTAGCATATAAGAGTTGCTATCACATTTTATCCCCAGCCAGAACAAAGCTGAGCCCTTAGAAGGCTTTTAGTGTCCTTGGTCACACCATAAATCAGCTGGACTACATCATCATGTCAAGAACATCTGCATAATTCTTTTACTAGTCTGGATTTAATTTGTTGATTTTTAAAGATACAGAGTGATAAATTGTGCTACTGCTACTGCCTTCTGAACTGTCTCAACTGGCCTTGTGTATGGTCGGCATGTTGATATTGAGTTATTTTTTAAAGTTTCAGAAAGACAAGAAACATGAATTGGATAGTCACAGAGAAGGTGTAGTGAATGTTTGTGTTTGGGTTTTTTTCTTAAATTATGTGTACCTTTGACAATACATATTGTCAGGAATAATGACCTGACAATAATCAGGAAAAGAAAACAAGATATATTAGTTCTTCAGCTTGATACACTGATTTTACTCCAAAGGACAGATTAATTGTCCTTAACACAGTTTATAATCCCTTAAAATATTATTTGCTTCAGTTTAAATAAATATAAGCAACAGCAAATTAATATCTACAAAACATAGCATATGTAATACATATCTAATGCAAAGGTTCAGGAAAGGAAGCTTTCTGAAGAGAAACGGATCACTTTAGAATCTCCTTTATGACCAGCTCAGGGTATCATAATTCTCGTACTGCCATCTAGTCCAAGAATTCATAGACACCAGGACTCACCTGACTATGTATCTTTACTGCACAGACATCTACACCTGAGCTAATCCATGTTAAAAGGTTAACCCTGACACCCTCCAGAAGCCTCCTGAATTGCTTGCATCCCTCCACACTACCCCTTCAGTAAGTAGGAAGACAGAATCTCCAGTCCCATAGGAACAAAATGATCTGGAGATTTCATCCAGTACTTTACCCTGACCAGGTAGTCTGTAACATCCCACGCACAACGTCACCCTCACTGGCCTCTCCTCTGATCCTGACCTAAAAGCACTCAATCAGCCTGTTGTCTAGTCTATAGAAAAGCTCCACACATCTGAGCAGCTCTTTCTCATAGAGGGTAACACCCTGCTTTTTGACTTCCTTGCCTGTCTTTCCTGAAGAGCCTGTATCTATCCATCATCACAGAGCTCCAGTCATACAAGCCATCTCACTCCATCCTGACAATTCTAATGGCATCACAGTTCTGCATCTACATACAGGAGGTCTAGCTCCTCCTTCTTATTTCCCAGGCTGTATGCATTTCTGTACAGACATTGCTGTGCCCTCTTTTGACCAGTTTTACCCTTCCCAAGACTTTTATTACTCTGCCTCATGCACTTACCACCACCGCTGTTGTTTGCTTCATCTTGCCATAAAATATTAATGCCAACCCCGAACATACATACTTCAAAATTTCATCTGTTTGACAACCCTGTTGGTGAAAGTACTCTTACATAGTTTGTGGATGGATCCTGTCTCTTGCTCTGTTTTTCAAAGAAGGACCCATGGTTACAGAAGCCAAGAGGCTGCCTGCAACACCAGCCACACAGCCAGTTACTAACTCACACGATGCATCCATTTCTATTGGAGACTGTCCCCTATAGCAAGTCCAACTTAGGACTACAGAGAGCCCATTGGGGCTCCCATGTCCTTCACTTTTGCTCCTAGAGCTCTGTAGCGTCTCTTGATTTGCTCCAGGCCTCCCTTGGTACTGGTGCTAATGCAGATGGCACTGGTGCAGATGAACAAAGTGCAGTACTGGTGCAAGGGTTGGAGAAGCCTCATCAGTCTCTCCGTGGCTTCCCAGATTGCCCCTGGCAAGCACCAAGCCTCCTGTGACAGCATGTTCCTTCCCTCGGGGGCAGTACTGTACAAGTAGCACACCGTAATGCCAGCAGAAGGAGCGGGAAGGGGAGAGGAACATACTTTTACATGAATATATATAATATAAAATACATATCTGTGTATCAGAAATTGCCTGGTGATGGGATCCCATTCTCAGTTTGCATGTAGCTAATGAAACATATTCTCAGCTGTGGGAGGTAAAGACTATACTGCAGCATGGTCAAAAAGCTGAGGTGCTGAGTAACGAACTGCATACAATCTGCTAACAACATAGAATAGGAAAAGAAAAATGAAGAAAGAAAGGTAAAATAAGCAWCTATCCTGCTTGTGATGGACTTCCTCTATAAGCTTGTGTTTCCTGGGAGAAAAAAAAAGGTTTCAGATTCTTTTTTTCTCCAGTATTCAATATGAYTCCAGAACATTCATAACCTTAAGGCAGAAGACATTAGCAAGTCGAGGGGTAATCAAGTGCCCAAGATAATGCTATACTAGTAAAAGGAAAAAAAAAAAAAGTGATACTTAGGAAGTGGGGCATTTTTGTCCCTGGGAAGAACAGTAATTGAATAGATATTATGAAATGGAGTGTTATTTTACTGGWCTGAGTTCTGAATCAGATTTATCCTGCACAGCTGCAGTGTTTCCAAAATTTTCTGGCAAAATAAAGATATATATCAGTTATAGTGAATCTATAAGGCCAAAATAGAATATATACTGTCATGGAGAAACACTGGAAACAATATAAATTGGGAGAGGAGTGGTTGGAGAGCAGCCCTGCAGAAAGGGATCTGGGGGTGCAGGTCAACAGCAGGCTCGATATGAGTCAGCAGTGTGCCCTGGCAGCCCAGAGGGCAAACCGCATCCTGGGGTGCATCAAACATAGCATAAACAGCCAGTCAAAAGAGGTCATTATCCTGCTGTAGTCAGCGTTGGTGCAGCCTCACCTCGTGTACTGTGGGCAGTTCTGGGCCCCACAATTTAAGAAGGATGCTAAAGTCCTTGAATGAGTCCAGAGGAGGGCAACAAAGCTGGTGAAAGGGTTGGAAGGAATGTCCTATGAGGAATGACTTTGGGTTTGTCTAGTTTGGAGAAAAGAAGGCTGAGGGGTGACCTCATTGCCTTCTACAGCTTCCTGAGGAGGGGAAGTGGAGAGGTATCCAGTGATAGGACGCGTAGGAATGGTTCAAAGCTGCACCAGGGGAGGTTTAGACTGGACATTAGGAAACATTTCTTTACCAAGAGGGTGGTCAAACACTGGAACAGGCTTCCTAGAGAGGTGGATAATGCCCCATGCCTGTCAGTGTTTAAGAGGCATTTGGACAATTCCCTTAATTATATGCTTTAAATTTTGGTCATCCCGGAAGTGGTCAGGGAGTTGGACTAGATGATTGTTGTAGGTTCCTTCCAACTGAAATATTCTATTCTATTCTGTTGGATTCTAGGACTGCCGGGACTTTGATGCAAGACTGACTAGAACCTTTCTTCTTAAAAAGTACATAAAAACCGCCATGAGCAGACTTTAAAAAAAAAAAAAAAAAGCAGATTTTGGGAGCAAAAACAAGTATAAGACTTTCTGAGGTAGAAGAAACTCAAGAAGAAGCAGAACAGAAATAAAAACCATTTATTCCGCCTGCGCACTGTCTTTGCAGGTGCAAATTTTTTTCATTTAAGCTTGGTCTCAGTCCAAACTCTTTTCAATGGAATCTTGAATTGCAATAAAAGTCACCTCTGGTCACTAGGGAAAAATATTTTCTGTTACACGAGGCCTGGTTATGTGTCAGTTCCACCTTTCTCAGCATTTTCTGATCTCTGCTGTGCTATAGGTTATGTATCTCCTGCTGTTTGTGTGCCCACCTCTGCACTCCACAAACCTCCTCCTCCAAGTGTAGCCAGTTGCTTTCTGGGAAGAGGCAGTCTCAGCCTTCCTCCAGAGGGTTCCCCCACTGCGAAGCACTCTAACAAGCAGAAGGGAAATGGTCAAACTACCACTCTGGCACTCAGCCATACCCATTTAAGAGAGCACGATTGCATACAGTAGCTGTGAACAAGTTAAACAGCTGTAAAATCTCTCATGGATACTCTAAAAAGAATTAGAGTTTTAGTACCTTTCCCTGACACACTTAGTAAGCCTATATGTCTGTGTGGAGGACTCCTGAAAATCCCTTATCACTTAGAGTACCATTGCAAAGCTTCTTGCTTTTAATGGGATTCCAATTGTGTAAACCTGAGGCTTACCCTGTCACTAACATGGATTTACACTATTACAATGGATAAGAATTTGCCCTGAGAATCTATTTAAAAGAATAAATGCATTTAATTCTATATTTAATAAAAAGAATAGGTTGATGTGACAGAGCAATAGTGAAGGAATGGAAAAAAGCAGCAGCAAGGACCTCCTAGATCAATTAGTCCTTTTTTTAAAAATAATAAAAATACATAGCTAAGTTCATAGGTTAGTTCCCAGCTAAGCAATATAGCATCCTATTTCTCTTCAAACCCCTAAGGTCCTGGCCTGAAAAGCTTAGAGGATGGTACCCCAAACAGTAGAGATAAGCCCTTAGCAGATAAGTACATATCAGCTAAAATCATCAGAACATATGGATACTCTCTCTTTCTTGAGGAGAAAGATGCAACTTCACATGGAAACTGTATACAACTAAATCTGATTTAAATATACATCCCAAGAAAATAATGCTGATGGAGACACCTGTGTACATTCAGCATAGCCATAACCACATGGAGCTGGATCCACCTTTCAGGGGTGTTACTCTCCATTTCCACTTTCTGGTGTTTTCAGATCTGACACATAAGATGCTCATCCTGTTCCTTAGGTAAGTATCTTGAGATATAGATCTTCACTGAGCTGTTTCAGCTTCACTGAACCTCCACTGCAAGTAAGAGGTTCTAAAAGTAGTACGTGTCTCCTCAAGGATGAAAACAAGACAAAAGTCACTAACCGTCCACTACRACCACCTGTCTGCAACCATCTTTTCCTGCATCTCTTCTGTTTCTCACTTTTTCCTCTGTGATGTCCAGAAACAGAAACAGTTATTCAGGATAGATGAAGCATTTGAATGAGGTTCCTGAGCATTTCCTCTGTGAAACTGAATCAGAAATAAGAACAACTTATGGAAATATCAGTTAAATCAATGCAACATATTTTTCCACAGAATTTTTGAATGGTGTTTGTATTTAAGTCACAACTGTCCCAGGAAGTACTGAGGCATTTAAAGCAGATCCATTCTAGCACCCCATTCTGCCTGTCAGTCATAACTACACTAAGTTTTACGAGACAGACCCCATTCTGATAAGATTTCTTGCTATTTTTCATGTAAGTCTCAGTAGTTTCAGAAATGTTACACCAATATACACAGACCACAGATTCACTGAAGCAACATCTGTGTTAAGAAACTACCAAAGCAAGATAACCAATTGCAACACGATAAAATCCTATAATTTAGGAATATTCACCAAGCTCTCTTGGTGAAAGGAACACCATTTTAGGCAAGCAGATGCAAGGAAAAAAGCAAGAGCTGCACACACTGATGCATAATTTCAAATCTTTTAGAAAGAGCAACGAACACTTAGAATTCAACTGTGGCACACATCACTTGCCATAGTCATTCATATAGCAGCTGTTACAAAACTTTCCTATTAAGCCTCATGGCTTCACCCAAAACCACTCACAGTTCAGAACGATCTTTTCATAATTAAGATCATACTTCAGACTTTCCCCAGATAACTGGGCTATCATTTTAAAAGCCAAACACACTTAAGAGTAGAGTCTCTTAGGAAAAAAACGGTGGCGAGGCACTGCATTTAAGCTCAGGCACTTAGTTCCAGTGTTTGCTTGAGCTGTACTGTATGTGTGTTATGCTCCATTCTGCTTGCTTGCCTTCCTGATTTGATCTCAGATCTGCATTATGACTGTGGACTTACTTTTTGATCACTAGCTTGTTGGCAAGCCCTGATTGTTGTCAGTGGATCTGCTCCTCTTGTTCAGGTACCCAACTGATACATAAATTTGGCTTCTGATAGGATAGATATGCACAGTAAATAGAAAGAACATCATAGGTATTTCTAATCTGGTGGTGGTTTAGATGTTCCAAATTCTCTGTGCCGTGCATTTCTTCCACAGAGTTGTTGCAGAACTGTGATCGGCTGTGCTGTAAGGCTTTTTCATGTTGCTAAATTCCTGCAAGGGCTACTAGGTAGAAAAAAAAAGACCAGGGCAGGGCGGAACCCCTCTACTTCTGACCTTATTTGACCCTATTTGGCTCATTTTTTACAACTGATACAAGAAATCTGGGGGAGATAAACGCAGGCTGTCTCATTGTAACTTTCAGTGTTATAATTGTTTTTTCTATACTTATTCCTAAATGAGGAGGCAGGTGCTCAAGATCCTCTGACCTTACTTCCATAGAGCCATAAGTGCCATTAGGCCGACAAGTTCTAAGCTGGTTTACTGCAGTAAAGTACAGATGCTTAAATAAAAGTTAAAATACATCTGCTTAAACACATACTTGAAGAGTGAAGCTTGTGTATGAAGAGTGAAGCAGTGTAGTGCTGAAACCGTTTAGAGTTCCACAGTCTATAGTTACATTAACCTGCCAAAGTTTAAAGGTAAATATACTTGAACATGTCTTTAATTCAAACATACCAAAAGAGCACTAATCATTGGCACTATAGTTCATTAAAATGAGACAGAAGTAAAGCATATTTTTAACTACAAAAACATCTGCTAGATAAAAACAACTAATAAAAGGCTCAGTAAACAAAACTCTGTATTGTGTTTTTCCTTCCAGGTTTACTCTCTGTTCAGTAGCTTGCTTGGTATGGGGGCAGGTCAGGGAGAAGAGGGCAACAAATGGTTCACAGTTCCTTTTGGGACCTAGAAAAGTTTTACTTTTCATTCATTTTCATTCACTTATTAGACTTTAATGTGAATCTGAGATTTGTTGGTCTCATTCTCTGCTGTGTTACTAGTGGGTAGATACTAGCATCCCAATGTGACAACACTTTTATTGGCAAAATGCTCCAACTTGGAGACCGAGACTCTGTTCTGGCCAAATGAGCTTTGGTTACACTTTGAAACTTTGCTCCTAGGTTTATAAACTCAATATACTGATGGAAGCTGAGCTGAAAGTTAAGGAAATATTCTGGATAAACTTTAACTTAACTGTAAGAGCGAGAAAGAAGGAAAAAAAGTTGTCTTCTCCGTGAAAACTGCTTGAGGAAAAAATTAAGGCCTTCGGATTTCAAATCTGTGCTTTTAAGAGTTTTGTTTTTTAATTGTGCTTAATAAATGTTTAGTTCACATTCTTGCCAAATTCACAAGGTATGGTTTTTAGGCTGAACTATAATGTCCAGTGTATATAAGTAATCACAACTCCCAATTACTTTTCATTTAAAAAAAAAAAAAAAAAAAAAAAAGACAGGGGAATAGCTATCTAAATGACAGATGATTAGGGATAGACTTTAGATGTCCTGGCTTCTATCTCACATGCTGAACAACCTAAAGGATTTCTCTAGTTCCATACTTGAGTCCTCTGTTGGCTCAGATCATCTGGGGTTTGAGCTCATGATCCATGCACAAACTATTAATGATATCTGTTATTTATCCCTCTTGCAATGAGCCAGTCTCAGTATCATAGTTCTGAGTCTCAGCTCAATGGAACCCAAATCAAATGGACTGCAAGGCATGTAAAAACATTACAATTTCAGTACAATGGACCATAATAGCTTTTTCTTATCTTTCTGATGCTTCCTTCTGTGTTATTATTTCTTCGTCTATTATCTTGCTCTCCTAGTGAAAATAGTCCTCAGAGCCATGGGGGATCCCCCTGTAACACTGGGAAAGAAAAACTAGTTATCAATGTGGCAGTAATTCACCCTGGATCAAGTAGAAATAGCCAAATAGGTAGGAGATGCAACAGCACCAATTAAACATGCAGTGAAAGGATCAGTTTCTATTCCTCCTTGAATGACAGAAGTCCAAACTGGAAGGCTCTATTCCAGTATACCTGTTTGTAACTTATACAGCTATTATGTAACAGCTTGATGAAATATATAAATCTGCTTTAAAAGGGGTGAACATGATGAATTTTGTACTGATATACTTACAGATTTGAGACACTGGAAATCAGGGCAGGAATATAACCTTATAACAAATGATGTATTTGTGTCCCCAGAGAAACGAGCAATGCCCATCATAATAATAAAATCTCAAAAGGGTTTGGGCTACAGTTATTCTTCCCTTGGAGCAGAGCATGGCAAACTCAGATGATCAAGAGTGTAAACCAATAAAATGCATATTTGTTGGATGAAGACACTGAATCCCCAAAATTCAAGTCAGGAATTGCATAAATTCCTGCTTTGAGTGAGTATCACATTGAGAATCCCTTGTGGTTGTTTCTGTGATTCAATTAATTGTTCACTGTTGTCAGCAGCCTGTTACAAAGGTGCTTATAAAACGCCTATTAAACTGGGGGGGGGATCCTGGTATGGATCAGAATATTCAAATCAATCTATTTATTTGTTTTCTGAATTTCTCACATTTGAATGCCGTGCTCACTGAGAAGGAGTGGAAAATAAATCCTTATGAAAAAGCAGGGATTTCAAGAAAGCTATTTTCTTGAGAAATTAGTTTTGGTTCTTGTGCAAAAGTTTTGATTCTTTTAATGATTCATTCAGCAAGAACTCAATACAGACTCTTGCACCCAAGCTTACACAATGATATTTGGTACACAGAAATAATTGGCTATGAGAGTTAGTTCAGTACCCATGATTTAATTATTGGTGTTTCTGTGACTTCCTTTGTCTCTAGTGTCTTTACACTCACAATATTTTACTTTCATTCCACTCTTCCTTGAATCTTTTGACGTCATGCTAGCGATTGTGTTAGTGCTCTTGCATGTAACTGAACTAAGGATGATGTCTGAGCATTCATATGTGATCACCTGAAATTTCCCAAGCAACTGCTGAAATAACAGGAAAATAACTCTTCCATGAGGCTGCATTTCTGGCGTACAAGTTAAACGATATCCAAGAAGCGAATTAAAGCTTCTTAAAGAAGTGGGATTAGTTTTGAGTTCTTTATTTATTAAAAGAATAAGTGAGGGCTTATTGCCAGAGTTCTGGATATCTTCAAACATTTAGTGTGAGATTGTGACTATCCCCTCCCAGGTGCCCATTTCCACAAGGCTACTCTGCTCCCTTAAAAAAGAAGGGAAAAAGAAGATGACTCTAGTAAGAATCAGCTTTGTTCTCTCAGACAGGCAAGAAAAGATGGAACTTGGGATAGGTTTCCAAATGCCAACCAATTAATTTGGGGGTGATAAAACTCTGGTGGTATTATTTTACTTTGTTCAGCACTGGGAGTSGGTTATAATCCCACCAGATCCTGTGGAGATCTTTTAACACCAACTGTGAAAAAGTTTAAGAAATTTGACTGGGTCTTCACTGAGATTTACAAGTCCCAAAACTTCTAGTGTCCTACAGCCCTCGATTAGCTGATGGAAAGGTATGTGAATAACACATGCAACCAATAAGAATTAGATATCCTACTTTACTAACTAATACAAGTAAAAGGAAAAAAAAGTCTAGCATATTTCTAATGCCACCTCGCTCAACATGTTAATAAAGTTGAAGATGTAGAAACAAGTTACTGACTTTGAAAATAATGATTTCCTTTCAGTGATAAGGAAATGATGACCTATGATATCATAATTATGGAGTGATTGGCTACTAACAAACCTAACAAAAGTAACAAGTGTTCAGCTGGGACCTGTCAAACAATCTGATAGTCAAGAAAATCACTGGTAGTGCTTCTCTCCATTTAACACCTTATCTGGCTATCAGGTCTTTGTTCACCCAAATAAGGAAAAGCTACAAAATGATGGCTAATTTCAGTGCAGCAAAATAGAAAATGAGCTTTTGATCACTTCTGTGCTGTACCTCATTTCTTACAGTCCATCTGTCAACACAAACAATATATTTAAGAAAAGAAGTCTGATATATGGTTATATCTCCTGTAGGAGTACCTTCCAACATTGACAGCACCTTTAGTAAGAGGATCCATTTATTTGCGAGGGTTTTGGTGATCATGGGTTTCCTCTTTTGCACGGACTCTTTGTAGCAGTTCACACAAATCCAGTTTCCAGGTCTATAGTCTTCTAGGGTTTTGGGGGTAATCTTCTCATTGTTTAGCAGCTTTCATGTGCTTTTAGTAGCACATCCATCTTGAACATTTATTTCCAGTAATATGTCATTTACCAAATGACAAACAAAATAGAAAACAAATCAAATTAGAAGTTGATGACAAATTGGCAGTACTATATTCCACCTCTGAAAAAAATCATGTAAAAGAGAAAATGACTTGTTCATCTATTGTACAGGTCATGGTGATTCAGTTGCTCTCTGGAGTATTTAGAAATTTTAGTAGCTAAAAAGCAGAAATGGACAAAGCTCCAACCAGACACATTTTCCTATTCTTCCCTTTCCAGTTCCAGAACTCAGAAGTTTCTTCAGCTAAAATTCCAAACTGCTAGGCAACTTACACAGGGTACAGGGCCATGTGACAGGTAGACTTTATTTTATGTTTGAGATAAACTCAGAAAATCTGATATAAAGCAGTGCAGAAATGTCTTTAACACCTAGCCAGCTCATGGAGGCAGAAGACTCAGAAGTGACACCAAGCTACTGGCAGTGCTACCAGGAAACTCAGGACAAGTTGAACGAAGGTACCTACTTGTCTGCAATGTCAGGGGAAGACTCAGAAGACATGACAGTAATAGAAAACTTATGTGTGAAAATAGTAAGAAAGATGCACATAAGCGATACGGGTTACAGAATGACTGAAGAGTGGCTCTGAGTATAATAATGGGTGTTAAGGACAATCGATAAGGATCCACGGTTGCTGTAGGAAGATCCTTGAGCAGCAGCTATGACAACCAGAGATGAGTTTAAATAACATGCTCTCACCTGCCAGTAAAAACCTTTCCCCTTGGACTCAGGAAGAAGTGATGACAGGACAGGCAGAGATAATAGAGAAAATGAATGAATTTGTCCTGGAATTGTGAGACTTACTCTATCAAAGAAGTAATATCAATGGCCTTTCCATTCAGGCCTAGATGAGCTTGGAGGTGCAATTCATAACATCTGTAACAGTCTTCTCACTGGTTTCTTGAAGAAATCTATTGTTCTTGACAATGGCGCCCAAAGCAATTACTCTTCTCTGAATAAGGTTTCTCTTTAAAATATCAAAAAATAGTAGAGCCAACATTTGACCATTCTGCCTCTGTCAATGTCAGTGAGAAATCACCAGTGGCACAGCTTTTCTATGGAAAATTAATTCATTCTATTTTTAGCTATTATGAATGTTTTTCACCTAATGATCCCTGTTCAGATTTGTCAATGTCTTTTGTCATCAGGTTATCCTCTATAACTGCATCATACCCTTGCAGGAAAGGATCAGAAATAAATATTATTTGCTAGTTACAGTTCCAAGAATTTTTGTCTTGAATTGAGTGATTACTAGGCTTCAGGTAAACTCTTCAGATTCTTTCTGATTTACTCAGTACACATTCACTTTCCTCACTTACTAAGCAAACTGGCACCAATGTTCCCTAGCCCCAGCCTTCTGCAGTACCCTCTGAGCAAGCATTTGGACAATGGGATTTTTGTCTTAGTCCTCTCTCTCAGCTAAGCTTGTTGGGCTGCAGGGCATGGCATTCATGATACAGAAAGTATTTAAAGAAAATGGGGAGATGGATGGATGAATAGCATTGGCTTTAATTATAAGACTATTAACATTGGAGGCAATTCAACTAGTCATTGACTTCCAGAATATCATCTGTATATAATGGACAGCTCCAATTCAGTGTAGATTCATCCAAAGTCGATACTAATGTATGCATTAGACCTGAACAAATGAAAAACATCCACATCTTCTTTCAGTGATACCAGTGGGTTTATACGCTCACCAATAAATGATTTTTGAGTATTTCTCAGCTGCCTGTCCTTCAATTCTCAAGAATCCTCTTGAATTCTCAAGTCTAAAAAAAAAAAAAAGAGAAAAGAAGTTCTGCCTCAGCTGCTGTGGCTGTCATGACAGTTCAGAACAGGAATATCTCCCACTAAAATAAGAATTCTTGAATGCTATTGGGTCCGACTTCAAAATGGAAGTCGGATACACTTTGTGAGCGATTACCTGTGGCAAATAGTACATCCCAATTCAACTGAAGAGGAGGACAGAGTTCTATTAGCCAAGCTAGCAGAAAAGGGATTTCATAGCCTCTGAGATGATTCTAAGTATTTGTGAAAATCAAAGTCAGTCAAGCCCTAAACAGAACAGCTTGGGCTTATACTGCCAAGCACACATACGTGCAGGGTTTATGCAGATTAATGTGTCATTTCTAGAATCCATGTTCCATGGGTGCTATAATGCTTCTCTACTCAGTAAGCACTGTGCAGTTTTTAATCAAGTTTGTAATCAATTCAACACCAAAAAAAGATTGGTTAACATCTGTGATTTTAAACTCCTTTCCCATAAAATAAACTGTGTTGTATAATGTAGGTCTAACCCGTTTCATCTTTATTGAAGATATTTGCTCAAGCCAGGAAGAGCCGTGACTAAACTTCAAGAGTCTCTGTTGTCTAATGACTGACTGGAACCAACACCAGAACATATGTAATCTCTACAGGAACAGCACTGGCCCTACAAAAAGAAGCTGCAGATAGCTGTGTCCAATATTACTATAGGACACAAATATTGAAAGTGAAGATAAAGGTTTTCTCTTCCCAAATTGTCTTGTCTGTCAGTGCTTCCAGGGGATTGAGAAAGATACAATCCATTTCCCATCTGGACTACTCTCATGCATTTCATTTCTGGTCATTTATAATCCAAGATATAATTTAATGTGTTGAATAAGTGTCTGGTAATATAAAGCCATTATGGCTGGCCATCATGAACTATGGTCCAGAATATAGTACTGAACACCTGAAGAAGTGAAAGAAAGAAATGGATTTCACAACTTATGTTCTATTTTGTGTTCCTTACTGCATTTTTCTTCTCCAGCTTTTTAAGAAATAGAATTTATTACCAAAGAAGAATGAGATATTTTTCATGAGATTCCTGCACAGTTGGCCATCTTGGGTACTTTAGCAGAAGATCAGCTAACTCAGGATGACTTATTTTTTCTACCTGTACTTCACAGAATTTCAACTTTTTGTAGGTATCAGCTGGAAGTGAAAATGCTGAAAAACTCAAAGGAGACAATTATTCACGATTTCACCTTTTGCCAAGTCAGTCACAGTGGGAAGGAGGACCAACAACTTGATAAGTGTGAGGTTTTAGTGGAGCTGTGCATCTAGACGGTTTCTCTAAGACATCTGTGGATATGTCTTACACATCCACAGCATAGGCTTGATGAGATGGCATGTATGTTTGATGTGTACATTAAAAAATGCAAATCAGGAAACTAATTAAAGCTCAATGAACTTGTGTGGGAAACCTTTCCCTAGGTTTTTATCCCTTTTATCCCCTTTTTATCGGGGGGACGGTGTCTGCAACATACTGAAGTTAGTGAGACTTCCATCACACATCAATATGAAATTACTACTGAATTATTCATAGCACAACTGACAATTTGTGATAGTAACAAGTATGATTTCCCTGGTCTTCCCCTAAACTCTTTTGCAACTAGTCTACCGTCCCCAGCAAAGTTTTTCTTACACAGCCAAACACCATTTCTGTAAATTCAGAAACATGACAGTTATTTTCTTTCTTGGATGTAGCCTCCTCTTCCTAAAGTTTAAAATACAGTACGGAAAGGTATTTCTCATTGGAAACCTTGGCTAGTAGAAATCTTTGAATGAGTTCCTGTATCAAAGTCTGTAAAGCTGATAGCATCATTTGTACGAAACTTTGTAAGAAAGTTCGTGAGAACTTTACTGTTCATCAGCAAATAAATAGATTACAGCATGAAAAATTCTGATTTGTTATGTTAGAGTCCATCTTGAAAAAAGCACTTTGTGAATATGGGTTTTCAGAGGTGAAAAATATCAGGTTTCGATTACTTCTCACAAATTTGTTACATTGTCTGTTTAAAAAAAGCATTGAGATCTTAAAACAGGTATTCTCACAGATTACGCTTGACTTAGAAATAAGAAATGAAAATCTTTTCTCCAACACTGGTATTAAGAATGAAGAATGTCTGGAGAAGCATATACCACTTCTATGATGCCGTCTCAAAGATATCTCAAGTCCCTCCAAAAATATAGCCCTACTGTGTGAAATCTGAGCATAAGCTTATATAATTAAGTCATTACTTGACTTAAAAGGTTTAAAGACTGTGGAAAGTTACAGTCACATTTCACAGAACCATTCTTTCAGGTAATCTGTAGACAGCAGAACACATCTTGCATGGCTCCTTTCAGAATCTTGTTCTTCCTCTGAAGGTATTCTTATGACCTCTCATAGTGGAGAAACACAACTGAAAGACAAGATTAAATTGGTTAGCAATGAACGTCCATCTCATGCTTATCTGAGCTAAGAAATATGGAGCAGACAGGTTGAGATTTTCCACCAGTGAAAATTCAGATTGTATAATGAGCTTTCCAGATGGTCACTACATTTATTAATAATGGGGATAAACATCCTCTGCCATGGACTTCAGTGCACTGGTTTTGTTAAGGCTGGCCACACATGTTTAGATGCACCACAGACTCACTGTCAAATTTCCACTACACAAGAATTATTCATGTCAAAATGGAATGGGTAGAACACACATTTGAGAAACTGGGGCACTTCTGCCATCTGTATTTTTTGCTCTTCTATTTGATAACATCCAGAGTTACACAGGCTGAAGGCATCACAACATCAAAGAGGAAACAGAGAAGGTACTCCCTCCACATTTTATGATCCTCATAGAGGAATGTGAGTTTTGTCGATATCTTCTGAACAGCAGTTTGTTGCATTGAGTTACTTCAGGGATGCAATAAATTTTTACACGAGACAAAAGTTAAGTGCTAATTTTTGCAAAGTGCAGACCATCGCTCCAGGATGTTTTTAAGCTGTTTATGAAGCGTGTCACCAAGGGAATTCTGATCTGATGGCAGAGATCTGGAACAAAGGGCAGAACCGTGTGGACAAACACACAAATAAATACTGAAGTGCTCAGCAATTGGATATTTCCTGTGACATTTCATCCTGAGGGTTGCTCTACAGCTCAGATGAGTCCTCTCATACTGATGTGGGAAAAGGTTGGATATAGTTCACAAATACAGTTCAGATAATGTGGAACAACTTCTGAGCCGTTGTGCATAAGCCAAATCCCAGATGAAAATTTCTTATCGAGAGCCCTGCTTCCAAACGTTCCACAGAAATCACTCTCATTTCAGCATCTTCACTGAATGCTGAGACTTTCTGTCCATTTGCCAACAGCTTCCTAGAAAAAGTGTAGAACGCTATGTTATTTTTTTGCCATAGAAGCTTATTTTGAGATTATTGCTTTTTCATGTCAGGGACCATTTACTGAAAGAAGGACAATCATTTTCCCTTCAAGAAGAGCCAAAGTCCTACAAATTCAAGAAAAAATGTTTAAATGGTTTACATATAAGCAAGGGCATGCAGCAGTAATATCTCGCATTGAATATGCAATGATATTGTCCTAAGACTAGCCTTTGCTGCCATGATGTGTAGTGTACAGAAGCTCTGATTTCTCCTTTATGATGGGGTTAAACTTCCTTTCTCTGAGAAAAAAAATTAAAAAAAAAAAAAAGAGAATGTGCAATTTTGACTTTGCACAGCTAAAGTACAGGTGACCTGTTAATAACATATCAAATCAGGAAGATGATCTTCTAGGAGTGCTTCAGCGAAGGTACAGTTAAATATAACATACTGAAAGGCCTTCATGAAAGATCAGGAACTGAGAACAAACTGAAGAAACAGAGGCGAGTAAGCAGACATGACTATGGCCTGCAGATATATATGCAAAAGGAAAGGAAAAAGCTATTAGTATGGGCCTGAGTTTATAGCTATCCACAGTAAAAGGAAGTTTATGAAGGTAGTATCATCTTTCATAGACCCATCAGCTTAATAAATTGAGTGATAAGAAGATGGGTAAGATTTGGAGATTATGATTTCTTAGTGATATAGTTTGTAGCATTGCTTCATATTGTACTTTTTTTGACAATGAATTCTGAAGCACTTGTGTAATCAGCTCCTGTAAAATGCAAGACAGACATATGAAGAACATATTTTATGACCTGTTAAGTACTTGCCCTTTTCATACTTGCTGTAGGGGCAAAGCAAGATGCATACACTGGTTTTGCTTTGTATTAGATAACACTTTTGTTCAGAACGTTCACTTTATGACAATGCATGGCAAATATTGATGTCAATCCACAACCATCTGAAACCATCACGTTCATCAAGAAACTCTGAAAAGAGCCTTCCCTTTCCCTCACTTTAAAGTTCCTACTCTGCTGATATTGATGCATTCATTAGCAGTAGAGTTAGTTTGCATTTTCCAGAATCAAGTGAAGTTCCACTTTCCCTTTTCTACCATGTCTCTCTAGAAAATGGGTAGAAGAAAGGACAGAAATGTACTGTAAATGTTCCTGACAGGAATATCTATATTGTATTCTTAATACCCAAAGGGGTGTGCAGGCATTCCTTTTTTTTTTCCCACTAAGAAAACATCATTAAGAATCTTACTGAACTTTGAAGACCTGAAATAGAAAGAGCTCTCTTTCCTTTCCTAAAGAAAGTTTTCAGCGGTTACTTTTCCAGTAGTTTATGGAGGAGGAGATTATTTTGCACTAACAATGATAAAGTCTAATTTCCCCATGAGCTGTCCAATTGCATCCAAAAGTCACAGCATATGTCAAGTTTTATTAAAGCCATAGGAACACTAGCAAGCGCAACTTCATAGTATCTTGCCTAGAAGAATTCAGTCATCTAGAAATTTGCTGTGAAAACACTGAGAATAGGGAGGAAGGTTGGCAAGTTGGACTTCAAACAGCTCCTTATCGCAGGCATACAGTCCCTGTAGTACTGTCCAGCATGCTAGCCTCCCAGGAAGATGTCTCACCTTATTTCTGTCATCCTTGACAGACAGTGTTTGCAGATGGGCACCAGTATCCTGCAGCTACACATTGGAGAGAGTCCTCTACTTTTAATGAAATTAATAAAAATAAAGTCTCCCCAGCACAATTAAAGTGAGAGCTTTATTATTGCTTTACCCTTAGAAAATAATCAGTTTAGAAGACATATAAGTGTTCAAAAGCCATCCTTGAATGCCTTTGAGGAAAAAGGAGGCATATCTTCAGCTGATACAAGAATGTAACTCCACTGAAGACCAACTAGGAATTCACCACARTGGGATCCAAGAAATACACCAGCACCAAGTGAGGAAAAAGTAAAGTCTGCTTTCAGAATACTGATCTATTTTGAAAAGTATTAGCCAGGCCTTTTCTGAAGCTCTCATCTGCTGTAACATGAGGTTTTCTTAGGCAAGATGTTGAATGAATTTTGGTCCTTTGTACATAATGAGAATACCCATTTTATTGTGACAGCTCTGGAGCTAAAGAGAGAACAACATATCCTGGAAGCCATGCTAAGGCACATGGAGGACAGGGAGGTGATTCGAGACAGCATGGCTTCACCAAGGGCAATTCCTGCCTGACCAACCTAGTGGCCTTCTATGATGGAGTGACTACATCAGTGGACATGGGAAGAGCTACAGATATTGTCTATCTGGACCTCTGTAAGGCCTTTGACACAGTCCCCTACAACATCCTTCTCTCTAAACTGGAGAGGTAGGGATTTGATGGGTGGACTGTCCAGTGAGTGAGGAATTGGTTGGATGGTCACATCCAGAGGGTAGTGGTCAACGGCTCAATGTCCAGATGGAGGTCGGTGACAAGTAGTGTCCCGCAGGGGTCCGTATTGGGACCGGTACTGTGTAATATCTTCATCAATGACATAGACAGTGGGATCGAGTGCACCCTCAGGAAGTTTGCAGATGACACCAAGCTGAGTGGTGCGGTCGACACACCTGAGGGACGGGATGCCATCCAGAGGGACCTGAACAAGCTGGAGAAGTGGGCCCATGTGAACCTCATGAGGTCCAACAAGGCCAAGTGCAAGGTCCTGCACCTGGGTCAGGGCAACCCCCAGTATCAATACAGGCTGGGSRATGAAGGGATTGAGA
This sequence comes from Phoebastria nigripes, assembly GCA_035582835.1. Classification (NCBI taxonomy): domain Eukaryota; kingdom Metazoa; phylum Chordata; class Aves; order Procellariiformes; family Diomedeidae; genus Phoebastria; species Phoebastria nigripes. The sequence goes on along the minus strand of JAYKAV010003072.1, from coordinate 455,106 downwards.
GCAGCCCTGCTGAGAAGGACTTGGGGGTACTGGTGGATGAAAAGCTGGGCATGAGCCAGCAATGTGCRCTCGCAGCCCAGAAGGCCAACCGTCTCCTGGGCTACATCAAAAGAAGCGTGGCCAGCAGGTCGAGGGAGGGGATTCTGCCCCTCTGCTCTGCTCTGGTGAGACCCCACCTGCAGTACTGTGTCCAGCTCTGGGGCCCTCAGCATAAGAAAGACATGGACCTGTTGGAGCAGGTCCAGAGGAGGGCCACGAAAATGGTCAGTGGGATGGAACGCCTCTCCTATGAAGAAAGGCTGAGAGAGTTGGGGTTGTTCAGCCTGGAGAAGAAAAGGCTTCCAGGAGACCTTATTGCAGCCTTTCAGTACTTAAAGGGGGCTTATAAAAAAGATGGTGGCAAACTTTTGAGCAGGGCCTGTTGCGACAGGACAAGCGGGAAGGGCTTTAAACTAAAAGAGGGTAGATTCAGACTAGATATAAGGAAGAAATGTTTTACACTGAGGGTGGTGAAACACTGGCACAGGTTGCCCAGAGAGGTGGTAGATGCCCCATCCCTGGAAACATTCAAGGTCAGGTTGGAGGGGGCTCTGAGCAACCTGATCTAGTTGAAGATGTCCCTGCCCATGGCAGGGGGGTTGGACTAGATGACCTTCCAACCCAAACTATTCTATGATTCTATGATTCTATGATTCTATGATTCTATTTATTTGCTTTATATAATCTAATCACCAAGACTGACATGTTTTCAGAAAAGCTGATAACAATATAATAAATTTATTCCATATGGTCAAAATGAACGGTATGTCTGTATGAATAAGAAAATATTGAAACTAAAGCAGGGAACAGTTTTGGGATATGGAAGAGTGGAACACAGTGGCAGATTTGTGCAAGATCACTTGGCAAGCCAGTGCAGAAGCTCAAAATYTTGTGACTGCTCTCCACATGCAGCCAAGATCTGGTATTTACAATATCTACTTGAGAGGTCTGTTTTCATTGACAACCTAATCTACTCAGTTGAATGCAGTGAATCCTACTTAATGATGTTCTGGGATCTAAATACAGCAAACTACTATACAGTTAGTCAATTTAGATAGTACACCATATTTTTCATTTTCAAAGCACAGTACAGACAGTAAAGGCTAGACTGGGACACTTACGTCAAACCTAAAAGTTAACGTGGAGTCACAATAAAAGTCCGTGCCTCAAGCAGTCATAACCCCTTTCCATGGAGATCCCAAGAGAGGAATGGAGTATGTAGGCTCCATTCTTTGGTGCGTTTCTAAAATATCACTGGGTCCTGTGGCTTTAATGAGAGTCATTGCATATTTGTACAAGCAACTCAGCCATGCCTCTCAATACATCTTTTTTAATTCCTTAATGTATGGTCCTGGTTATTCAGCTCTCCAGTTTGCTCTTCTTCTGCTTTTACTTCCATTTTGTGACTAGTTCAAATCTTTGCTATCTATAACATAGATGTGAAGTGTCTCCACTCTGCTAAAAGATGATATAAAAAATGATTTATCTATGGAAATAACCCTATTTTCCTCTGAAGACCTCTTTGCTACATGGACATTCATTAGAGCTACATTTTTAATTCTGATTTCTTGTGAGTGCAAAAGGATCTCACATCATTAGGACTGCGCAAGAGACAAATCAGTCTGGTTTGCTCATAGAGGTGCTAGGATCATATTCAGTTCTCATATTGTCTCTCAGAATCTACCTGGGTTTTTGCTTCTCATCACTGCTGCTCCCTGTCCCAGAGGCCTGCTTTGCTCAACCTGCAGTTCTTTCTGGCTCCCTGCCCCAAACTTCATCTTCTGTTTCTTAGGAGTTTCCTTTCTCTTCTTACTCTTCTAGCTTAGTAGACCCAGAAACACTCACCCTTAAGCCTCTCTGGGAGGTGTGACAACTCCAGACTTTGGAATACCTCTATTCCTGCAGTTCATAAACCTAAAAATAGTTACTATTCAAAGAACAAGTGTATCATGTCAATAGAAAATACCTAGTCTAACCTTTTGCGTGGTATCAGCCAGAGAATTCTACTTATGGATTCCTGAATCTACCACAAGCACTAAAATTTGAAATATAGGGCATCATTTATGAAGCTAATGAAAGCTAAACACAATTAGGAAAAATTATAACATAGACCTTGGTTTTCTTGTCAAGTAAACTCCTTATTTAAAAAATAAATAAATAAAAAATTTACTACATCTCTATTTTGAATTTGTCTACTAAATATATTTATATGTTTATTTTTTAATTGTATCTCTTGCTAAAATGACAACTAAAGGATATTTTTGGTCCAAAATTTCAGGCCAGCGTAGAATAATTTAGCAATTAGGTTTAAGTGAAAAATTACAGTACCCAAAGGAGCTTATTTTCCCCTATTCCAAAATATAGGAAAACAGGAAAGCCAACATTGGCAATAAAACTGTCCTACAATACTGAATCCTAATCTTTTTCCTGTTTCATTTTGCATATATTTTTTCCCACTCGATTAAAAAGGAACGAATATCAATTCAAAGAAACCTCAGAATGGTTGTCCATATTTAGCTTTCACACATTATTTTCAATGCATTCATTTCACGGATGTTACTAAAATGAAGTGTCTCTTGTTTGTTTGTTTGTTTTTTTAACAGATAAGAAAACAGAAAGGGCAGAAAACAGAATTATTTGCTCAAAGTCATACAAACGGTTAGTGATAGAGCCAGGAATAAAATCCAGGTCTCCTGGTTGTTATTCTAATGCACTACTGATTGGATTATGCTATTTCATCCCTCCTTAGTGGAGATGCTGTTCTGCAGACTGACCTCTGGAGCCAATACAGACATTTGTTAATCTAAAGACTCTCAAGAGAGTAAAAAAATGTGAGGGCAGGTATTAGACAGAGGGCAGGCAAACACACCACAAATAAAGATCCAGGCTTTATGTGGAGTTATAGAAGCTATTTTTAAGTGAATCTGGCTGAGTCATTAACTTCATTAGTCACGCAAAAAAGAGGATGTCCAAACTTCAAACTGAAAGAATTTAGAGAATATGCCTCCCTTGAGAAGGTTGTCCTTCAGATCTCCCATGTTATCTAATATACATTTTATTTACTGTAAACAGGGGAGACTAGTGTAGTCAAAGCAGAGGACTGTGACACTTACAAACTAAAAACGCACTAATCAGGATACAACAAATGTTAGCTTGCATTGAACCTAAATATATGCATACTAAAATAGTGTAACCAACAACACATAACTTTTTTGTAGCACCATTATAGTATCAGAGCAATGTGATGACCAAAAGGGGAAAAATTGAAGGCACCCAAATGATAAAAAAGGTGCCAAACAGAGAACAAGATAAGCACAAGGTGTTGCAAATGGCCAGGACATCCTGCCTAATACACATGAAGGACCACTGGCAAAATCGAAAACAAAGTAAGCACTATCAATCAGGAGTGGATGAGATCCCCCTTTTCTGGCTGGGCAGATTGGGAGGGGCAAGTAGCATAAAACAAGAAGTACGGAAAGGAAAGACAAAATATCTACCATGGAAAAAAACTAAAAATAAACCAACAGGAAATGGTTTGATTATGATCCAAAAGGTGAACACAGATTTCTTTGCCACACGAGCTCTCAAAAAATCTGTTGAAACTATGCTTTATTTGGAGTCCCAACTATGAAATACAATGTCCTTCATTAAGACAGGTGATGTTTTCAGATATGTCTTGCTGAGCTTCTGTTTTATAAATCCTTCTGATCGTTAATGCAAACGTTACCAGTGTATGACTCAGCATCAGATTACGTGCTGAGTCAATCTAAAGGATACTGCTTAACTGTTCATATAGCTGAATCTCATAAACAATCTATTTCTCTTTTTCTTTAAAACAACTAAATTAATTGTGATAAGTTGGTTTGCATCTGTGTAGTCTATTATATAAGATTTCTGGAAGTCTTCAACTGATGAATAAAAGAGAGGTTTACAACAGGTTTATTAGTTGGAAACATCAATCTTGTTAGCAGCACACGTACTTATTTCAGTAAGCTGTTCCTTGTTGTATAGGGACTGTCTGCAAATTGCTGYGCTGCACTTACTTCTTTCTAGTCATTTTATGATCCTGTGGTCTGAGTTACTAGTGTTTGAAGATATATTCCTGCTCAAAGACATGAGGGATTTCTGTTACAAAATTAGTAGTGACTAGTAAAGTACATACTTTACTAGCTTACCAAGCTTACTAGGTACTTACTAGTACCAAGTTTAAGGTATCTTTGTTCTATGCATTTTAGGTTTCTTTCCCCGCTATATATGGTAAACAGTATAAAATCATTTTATCTGAGGATCTTTTTCAAAGTTAGCTGAAGCCAATCAAAATCTTCTCTTTTGAATTCCATAGGCTTAGGGTCAATCTTTATACAGGAATGAACCCATGCCATCTTACAAGGGAGGATAAAAATTATTTGGACCATGAAAATGGATGAGCCTCTTGACTTTGTACCCGGTGGGAAAGTATATTTTCTTTATTTAAAATTTCCAGTTTAATTGTTTCTTGTTTCCTCCATTCATTCTCCACACAGACAAAACACATACTCATCACCTGTGGTTATCAACTGGCAAAACTCTATTTTCTTTTAGTGCATTGGTCTCTCAGGCCGAGTAGTTTTATGAATATACATTAATGCAAGTGTTTATCATCTATTTTATGCACCGTTTACTCGTCTGTAAAGATACTGTTCCTTTAATAATATCTGCAACCTATACTTTATTTTAAAATGTATATCAAATATCTGAAATTAACGCATCAGTGCAATAGAAAAGACATTCATTTGTCTTTGGTTCATTGTCCATCTTTAAATTTGACCAACTAATTTGATCAGTGATACCTCTTTTTCCTATTCTAATCTTTGCCTCACTGTGCAATTTCTCTTTCGGTAGATGTCTGGTCCAGACTTAGATGAGTCTCAGAGATTTAGAAGCTCAATGTCTTGATTTACAAAGAAGGCTTAAGGTTTCCACTGAGTAGCCAGCAGAATTTACAGAAGTGGCTTAATAAATTGTATGTTAAACTCCTACTGAGAATCAGCAAACTTCCTGGAGAGACAATGCTGATCACATGAAATCTGCGGGGAAAAAAATTGAAATCCATCCATTCAGAAAGAGGACAAGTCAGTGCAATTTTTGCCGTTATTGCAAATGCTCATTCTATCTGTCCATATCCCCAGCAATGTGCAAGTGAGATGTATTTGCACACATTGATGGAAGCAGGTTATGGCTACATGTTCTTGTTTCATTAAATTTCTTTAGGAGGGAATGATATTATGTATTGTATGCCGTGTTTCTGAGTATATAAAGGGGAAAACATAATGTATTTTCCTTGGAGAATAGGATTTATGTGCTGTAAATGTCTGATATGAAGTAATGGTTTTGTGAGGGATTACTCTCAGTACTGCCTGTTTATGAATCAAAACCTASTCAGCAATCGTAAGCAGCTGGAAGCTGAACATCTGGGGCAAGAGTCAGCAGAAAATTTTGCTACCTCTAGATATTGTCTTTGTAGGGGATCAGTTTATCTAGGTTAAAATACAGGCCAGCTGTGAAAAGCCAAACAGAAATAAACCTCCCTCGATGGAGTGAGGACAGCAAAGTTGACACAAATGGAAGTATAGAATCTGCTCCTCAAGAACTATTCCCTTTCCTTAAATAATATGCATAGGTAGACAGAGAGAAAAGAATTTTGCATATACCCTCTATGGCACACAACAGTGCGCTATGGGCAAGAAGAAATGAGGGAGAAATGGAAAATAATCTTCTCAGGCAATGGTCTATAGCTATGGGCTTAGATCCTTCCCTAGTGCAGATTCGGAACAGGGATTTTAGGAAACTGCAACTCATGTCACTGATACCCTTGAGGAGACATCCAGCTTTGCTTGCTAAATGGCTATGTGACTAAACGGGATTGGTCAGGAGAAGGTATTTTACCAGAAATACAAAGTCATTTCTCCCCTAATTGCTAATGTATGCGAAGGAGTTCAGTGTTCTCTCCAGGCGGTACAGGGACATGCCTATTTTCTTTCTCTAAAAATGTGCAACAAAGTAATTTCAAGCTTTTCTGTTGAATTTGATGTGCTTTCAATTAGACCTTTTAAAAAGTGTATAACAGAGCTCTTAGCCAGTAATTAATTCTTCTTTTTACCATTAACAAATGAATGTTACAAAAGGCTGCAATTTTAATGACTGCTGAACACTGGGTAGGGAATGAGATTTCTCCAGGTCCATTACTAACTTCTGCAATCTGTTCCCCACTATCATAACCGTGGTATTACCAAGGTTATCTACTAAACCCAGGATCTTAATTTTGGCCACATGGAACTTTGGTTGACAAACCTAAACCACGCAAACTGATGTTTTTGCATGCTAAATGTCCACATTGGCCTAAAAACATTTTGGAAGATTTCAGCCAAAACGGTCCTGTGTTTCTAAAGACAACATAAGTGGAAAATATGTTTCTTTTGTTAAGAAAGGAATCATACCTGGGGAGTTTTAAATCACCATTAGGGATTTCCTTTAAATCCTACTTARGTAGTAGAATTGAAAGAGAGGAGAATTGTAAGAGATAACTGGGGTGCAGAAAAATTCAGAAATTATCTCATCTTACCACTAATCATTTGAAAGCTAAAGACCTGGTCTAATTTTTTTTTAAAGTTTCTTAGCTCAATGAAGCGAGAGAAACACTACCAAAGCATATTTCATCCTGAGGATATCAGGGGGAGGATAACTAACTCTCTGGAGACTTATAGTGGATGGAGATCAACAGGCCACTTTAGATTAGACTCTTAAATTTAACATAGCTACAACTAGACAAGATGAATCCTACACTGTCTGAGAATTGGTGGACACTCAGAAAGACTGCTTCAGAAGAAAGGGTCTGGGAGGAAATAAGAAAATCGAACTGATTAGGTGAAAAAGATAGTCTTGGATTTTYATGTTCTTGTCATTCAAGAAGAAGGGAAGTCAGTGAGTGAAATGGTTTGAGAGTGGGAGGAGAAAAGATTTTTCTTGCCCCGCCAAAGATTCCAGAAGTTGGCAGTGGAAACAGATACAGGTGAGCAAGGAGATTGAGACAGGCACTGGGTAAAAGCAATACTTRGATAAGTCAAGGAGCTGATGGACAGAAAGAAACAGCAGAGGCTGATTATGAACTAAGGCTGTATGAAGCATAAGCACTTAAAGGCCAAGGTAAGAAAGAGAGTTAGAACCAATGAAACCAACTGAGCAAAGTGACTGGAAACTGGATCACGGGATGTGTGAAGGAGAAAGGAGGATGACATATTTAGAGAGAGTGTTTGGGGCCCTGGGTAGGGAAACTGAAGGAAAGGAGAAGCTAGGACTTTTTGAGCTAAACAACTAATAAGTGGCCAAAGGAATAGCAAATACTTGGTTATTCAGTGTAAAGAGTGAGCCTAAAATGAGCAGTTGCTCATGAGAAAGAGGCAACCCTGTATCAGGGACTAGTCTGAAAGCTCAGGCTGGAGATAGGATACAGCATGCTCTACAGAAYGCTCCTTCAAGGCTCAATGATGGCCCTAGGCACGTGGGTCTACACAGTGGAGGTAAAGCTTCTAGCCCTACTGACCACTCCTGAGGGTATTAGTGTTTCTCCACACAATGCAATTTTAATTTTCAGTTTACTTAGTGGAAAGTTTACTCTGCTCTGGTGAGACCCCACCTGCAGTACTGCATCCAGCTCTGGAGCCCTCAGCATAAGAAAGACATGGACCTGTTGGAGCAGGTCCAGAGGAGGGCCACGAAAATTATCAGGGGGATGGAATACCCCTCCTATGAAGAAAGGCTGAAGAGAGTTGGGGTTGTTCAGCCCRGAGAAGAGAAGGCTTCGGGRAGACCTTATTGCAGCCTTTCAGTACTYAAAGGGGGCTTATARAAAAGATGGTGGCAAACTTTTGAGCAGGGCCTGTTGCGACAGGACAAGCGGGAAGGGCTTTAAACTAAAAGAGGGYAGATTYARACTAGATATAAGRAAGAAATKTTTTACAMTGRGRGTGGTGAAACMCTGGCACAGGTTGCCCAGAGAGGTGGTAGATGCCCCATCCCTGGAAACATTCAAGGTCAGGTTGGAGGGGGCTCTGAGCAAYCTGATGTAGTTGAAGATGTCCCTGCCCATGGCAGGGGGGTTGGACTAGATGACCTTTAAAGGTCCCTTCCAACCCAAACTATTCTATGATTCTATCATTCTATGAAAACAGCTCTAGGAAAAATATAGGAACAAAACTTGAGACTATGTTAATTCTAATATTCCCTAGCTTTCTTGCACTCAGCTTTGCAACCCTATTTCAGGAAATTAATGGAATTGTTCTTCAGTGTAATTATTTATTTGTAATAAGGTTGTGTAAGAGTTTATAAATTCTAATGTTAGTAAACAAAACTTACGTTCCCTGGCCTGGGAAAAACAGGCTTTTATATTAACAGCCAGTGTTGCAACTTTTTGTTATGTCTTCATGTTCATTAAGTCATTTTTCTTTACAGCTAMTGCAACAGCAAATGGTTCTGTCATTAAGCTCTTCATAGAAATTTACTATGATTTTATTGAAATGGAAAAGAGGCAATGCTTTGAGACTTTAAAGAATTTCTTAATGCACTTCACTAATTTCTGCTTTATTTGAAAACTGCTYTTCATTATTAATGCAGCTTCCCCTGCCTAAAATAATTCCTGTTATTGCCATCTCCATATTCTCAGCCACAGAATGGGTCTGCTGGCTTGTCAGATTTAATCTGTAAAAAGCAGCAAAGTTATCAAAATCTGTCAAAAATATATGTGCATTAACATCTGATTTAGCCCACGAAGGGAAGGAATGGAGTGTGAAGAGTATGGCTGAATAGACTAATGAAATTTTAATGGAACTTCAGTTCTATTTATTGGATTTGTATTTGTCACAAAGTTCATTTCTTTTGTTGTTTCAAAAATTGTCAGTGTTTAACAGAATTCTGACTGTCTGCCATACTACCTAGAGCAATTCAACTACATAGCCCACAGCCTCTGCRATTTTGCCATTCTCCAAAGAAAAAAAAACCTACCACATAATATGTGATGAGAGGAAAAACACAAAATAGAATTGTAAAGACTACTAATACTGGAATTTTATGTTCTGGGAAGAGACTGGGAAGACCACAGCGAAGGTAACAAATTAGGTTAATGTGGTTAATCTATTTTTGTTAGCATGACTCATTTCCATTTGTATTCCAATTACATAGAAGGTTTCCAGCCATGGCTCACTATCTTCTTCCAGGCCTGGAAGTTTCTGCCTCAACTAACTTCCTGCCTAAGACAATGAGGAGCTGATAGGAATGGGAATAAAAATTATAAATGGAAGGCACAGAATATCAGCAGGTAACAATCAAAAGAGTCTAGATTAGGTTCTGTACCAGACCACAGGAGGAAAACATTCCTGTACCAAGAAGCTAACAAAGCTCTGAGTTCAGTGCCTTGAATAAGACAGATGAGATCAACATCAATGCCCATACTGAATCATTAAGAATTGTTCTATGTATATGTTTTCTCAAAACTAGAGCTTAAATAGTCACCTGCTTTGTTTCATAGTTTAAAGCATCTTTACAATGCAATAACATCATCTCTGTGTTTTACACTCACAGATAAAGGGCTGAAAGACTGAGATTTTGCGTTATTTCATGTAAGCAGAAACAGAAATTAATACCTTTTTGTACTAACCCAAATTCTTGAAATTGAAAATTTGGCTTTAGTATTTTCTTGAAAACAGGAAAAAGAAAAAAACCTGCAGATTTCTTAGCATCTTGCCACCTATGTCTACCTAGAAATATCAATATTGAAATATTATAATGCTTCTGAATCTAGTCCTGATTTGGAGAACTTTTTCAAATGTATTTCTAAATGACTCGCCAAACTCTGTGACACACACTTGCACACACAGTCACATCCTATGTATCTTTGTATTTGAGGGCCTTCTGCCATCCTCTGATCTTAGTCTAGTGCAAAAAAAAAAAAGAGAATGAAAGATTATTTGGATGCTTTGTTCTTACAACTTCTGTCCTGTATTCCACTTTCCTTTTATTTGTTTTTATTCTATCTTATAAAAGCAAACAGTTTCAAAGAACAAAAAAATGTTCAAAGAACAGAGATTCAAAGAAAAAAAAATATGATTTTCACACTGCCCAGAATCTATTCCAAGTGAGCAGAAGTAGAAGGAAGGAATGATGTGCCATTAGATGGGAAAGAGGAGAGATTCAGTTGTCTCTTCACTGAAATGGGTTTTGTATCAGACTGTTGTAATTAGTAATCTTACTGTCTGGGTATTTGCTTAGTCTCTTAGTACAGAAAAAAATCACAGAAGTTCAATAATCAATGCCAAAAATAGCAATTAAATAAATAGAAAGAAAGAGAGTAATGACATTGGTTAAAGAAAGTTTCTGTGACAAAAATTACATAGGAGTTCCCTCCTGTTGCTGAACCTGGAGGGTTGCACCGGTTGTTTCAAGAAAGCATTTTCTGCTGGCAGTTGCTGAAATATGCATCAGCAGCTTCCATGCCCATGGAATGACTATGGCTGTTTGGAGAAGGAAAAATAATTGTTGTTGCTCCAACCATACTTGTGTATGATTTTCATCCACGACTGGAGGAATCTGGGGTGCTTTTTCTAATGACAAGGGCACATCCAGATGGGATGGACCAGACTTCCTAACACAATCTGTTCTGTGAGAATAAGAATGTATATCCAACAAATATCGAGCCACAGGACCTCTGCAACTCTGACTTCCAGTGAGAGTGCTTCCCTCACCTTTCTGGCCCTGGCCTCAGCTTGGTACCCCACTTCTAACGCTGCTAACAAAGTACAAAGTACAAATTGGCTTGCTTGAAGTTTCATTTCCTCTTAGGCGGTCTCAGAAATAACACATGAAAATGTGTGTAGAGGTTTCAGAATACATAATATATAAAACTATGTTACAGGAAAGACCAGTAGATTTGAGGGAAGCCAAGGTTTGCTCTGTTCTTTCCTTGCCTTCCTCACACAACTGGGTTAGGTAAGCAAATAACCCAAGATTGGCCAATTCTAATCCACCCTCTCACAAACCCTGTAGATTCATCTGAGCAGCTATAAGGGAGAGAGATTGAGTGACTTTTCTTAAACATCCAAAACATATTACTTCAAGCTTTTATAAAATGAGAGCTGTCTTCCAGTCTCAGAAGAATCAGGGTTCCATCCCTCCTGTCTGGAATCAGAGGAGTTCAAGGAGATGCATTATTTTGGCATGATTTATGTATTCAGCACAGACATATGTCTGAGAGAGAGTTTTCCAAACCAGCTTTGGACATTCTCCAAAGCCAGCAGAGATCAAGGTCTGACAGAGCCCAGAGCTTGTGGCTTAGAGACAATTATTAGAAAAGCATGGGGTCCAGGGACAAATACCTAAGGATTGTGCTCATAGGTCAGTGCCCTACAGAACCTAGACCAGGCCAGCTGCCTCAGTCCTTGGGCGGACAGGCCTCATTCCTAGGCAATGCCCAAATTGGACAAAAAATTGGGTAGGATTCTTTCTTGGCTAAGGACAAGTGTTGACAGCGGCACAGTAATTTGTAAGACAAGAAAAAGATTTCTTTCAGCACTGCCTGTCTTTCAGACAGTATTTTGACTCAGGATGCCAGCAGCCTACTTGTGGCTCCTTGCTAAGTATTCTGCAAAGCAGCAGGGGACAAGAGTCCTTTCTGTAAAGACTTTTAGATGACCACAGACTGCTGAGCACAGCATGCTCTTCTTTATGGGTGGATTGAGACAGGCTTTTTCTTTGTCTCTAAGATTTGTGGGAAAGRCCAGTAAACCGGTATTTTAGTTTATACCAATAAAACATCAGGACTCCCTCCAGTAGATGAGTCCCTGCCACCTGATGATTTGAGTCTTGTTTCCTGACTCATTGCTCTCTGTCCTGGCTTCCATACTCTTTTCTTCCCCCACCCCAAATAAGATGCTGAGAAAACTCGCAGTTCTGGGTACTGGGAAAAAACAATAGTTTTGGGCACACTTACATGTTCATTACAGGACAAAAACACCTGGATCCAGTCATTTTCTAGGGAAGTGATGAAAGACATTRAATTGCTCTGTTCTGCTCTATGGAGGATAGGCTGAGCCAGTGGAATCGGGTTCTCACTGCCCTTCCTTAAACAGATTATGAGGTATGGACACTGGTGATTTGATGTAGAAGTCTGTTCCTGGGGGACTTCAAATCTGCCTCAGTTTTCACATGCTTTCCCCACTTCTTTTGCTGTGCGGCACTGGCAGATAATGAACTAATCCAGGCCTCTTTGGGGGGTTACTGCTGCAGGCAGAATGGTCTCAAGTCATGGAATTTTACTTAATTTATTGCTAATCAACACTAACATCTGATCACTGATTCCACTATTGAGAAAAAGAAGAACACACACTTTTAAAGAAAAACGAAGATGGGCACCTATCCTTGCAACTCCTGAATTTCAGATTTCCTTAGTTTTGCTGCAAGTTACACTCAGTCCGCCCAAATTCCCCCTGTGACACACAAGGTGGAGGACATGTATGACCTTCTTTTTGAGCCACTCTTTGCCACTTACTGGTTTGCACTGCTTACTGTTTTTTCTGTTGCACTGTTCCTTAGTGTCCATGCCCCAGTGCATGACACCCATGTCCACAGCCCCTCAGGGGCTGTCCCTGCATGGATCACCCATGGCTGCTGTCCATCAGGGATGTTCCTGCCCCAGCAGTTGTTGTGACCAGCACAAGGCAGTTCATGGCTTCCTCCCACACAGAGTACCACTGCAGCCCCCACAACATTAACCTTGTCATTTGGGCCCATGGCAGTGACATGTCACCTGGAGAAAGCCGAGGTGCTTGTCCATATTGACTGAGAGCAAAGGTGCCCTGACTGAATACGTCCTTCTTTTATGACCCTCAGTTACAGGAATTAATCAGACCTATAGGACTTCCACAAAATTACAAAAAGGGCTCAAACTCACATTTTCCAAGTCCAGCATTAGTCACATATTTTCTCTCACATTATACATCTGCTCCCTGCAGAGAAGTCTAAGCAAACATTTTTGCTCTGTTTGATTTTGCCCCTCTTATTTATTAATAAGATCAAATTTAATTTCTGAGGAGGTGGCATTTAAATATCATGTAATTTCAATATGTTTTCTGCTCTCAAGTTGTGATGCAATGCTATCGCTGTTGTGAATATTAACCCCCACAGATATTATTTTATTATAGTTATGTTTTAATACTCCAGACAACAGAAGCACAAAAAGCTATCTAGGTGCTATAAATTGAACAGATTAGCTGTAATGTATTGTTATATTTAGTATTGCATAAAATAGGTGTGCTTTATAGATTTAAATACAAATAGCTACTTCATTCACTCAAGGAACATTTTCTCTGTCTGTTTACTGGACAATAAATCATCAGCTTAGCACTGTGCTTTGTGTTCTTAAAACCTTCTTTTTTTTTTTTTTTTTTTTTTTTTTTTTTTATTTTTTTTTTTTTTTTTTTTTTTTTTTTAAAACTGGTTTTCCTGTTACGGACTCCTCTTGTTGCAGATATCACAAGTCCTCTTGTGGTAAGTTAACTGTGGTTAAGGGCCAAATTCCCACCCAGCTGCTCACTTATGCCCCCCTCCTCAGCAGGACAGGGAAGAAAATAAGATGAGAAAGCTCATGGGTTGAGATAAATAGAGGGACATCACTTATCACTTACAGTCATGGGCAAAACAGGCTCAACTTGGGGAAAGTTAATTTAATTTGTTGCCAGTTAAACTAGATTTGGGTAGTGAGAAACAAAAACAAATATTAAACCACCACCTTTCCTCTCCCTTCTCCCAAGCTCAACTTTACTCCAGCCCCACTCCAGGCAGCAAAGAGGGAAGGAGAGGGGGACAATCAGTCCATAACAGCTCCTCTTGTCCTCCCACACTTTTCTCCTGCTCCAGCATGGACTATCCCCAGGCTGCAGTTCTGTGGGAAAAGATCTGCTCCAGCACAGGCTCTCCATGGGCAGCAGTTCCTTCAGGAAATATCCATCTGCTCCGGCGYGGRCTCTTCCACMGGCTGCAGGGGAATATCTGCTCCACCACAGAGCACCATTTCTACCTCCCCTGACCTTGGTTCCTTCTGTTATTTCTCACTCTTTTCCCTCTTCCTCTGCCTGTCCAGCATTTTCTGCCCTTTCTTAGGTGTGTTTTCCCAGAGGCACCACCATCTTTGCTGACAGACTCAGAGGTGTCCTGTGGTGGGTCTACTGTGGAACTAACTGTGTCTAGCATGAGGCTTCCCTGCAGCTCCCCCGCCCCCCAAAACCTTGCCACAGCCACCCAATACAGGTACCCAACCATCTGTTGCTTAAACAATAATGGCTGCACAACTTGGTTACATCTACCTCAGCCTCTTTAGAGTGCTGCAGTCACATCCATACAGCATTTTTGGTATGGCAGGACAAGCTGCTCTACTTCTGCTTGTGCTTCACCATTGCCTTCCTTTGTAGGCCACATGCTTTGTGGGTGGGAGGTTGCTTCACACACCTGGTGACCACCACAGTGTAATCACTGAAAGGAGCTCCACCTGCAGAAGTCCTGCAGTGTCATTTCAGAGGTTGCTGCATAGTCATCTGGCTTGCTGCTGCCTCTGACTGCAGTGTTTTATTTATTAATTAGTGGCTTTCAAGAGCACTGGCACCCTGGCAGCTCTAAAGAAACCATTTTGGAACTAGCTACTATTTCCGGAATTTCTTGTTTCCTGCCTGGTAAGTGATAACACTTATTTTTTCATTTTATTGAGTGTCCCAAAGAACATTGTGTTACACGTGAAAAATATCACACTGGATTGTATGAAAGTGTCTTAGGCATAAATGGCAGTGGTTTGGTAGCAGGGAGCTGCAAGAGTGCCTGGTATGGGAGGAGGCCATGAACTGCCCTGTGCCGGTCACTGCTGGTTCCAGCCACCTCTGAAAGAGATGGGAACACCCCCTCTCACTCCAAAACTTTACAGGAGTGTATGGTGCTGCTGCTCAGGTGTATGTAAGAAAAGGCAGTAACTGCTACAGGGAAGAGATGCGTGAAAAGTCATGGTTTTGGGGAGCTGGGTTTTTTTTTTGGGGGGGTGGGGGGTGCTCCATGTGAGAGGAGGGGCCTCCCTCTGAGGGATCTGCAGCCTGCACCCCAGGGCAGGGAGACTGTGAGGGATTGTGGCCCTGGGGGACCTCCAACCTGGAGGTAGGGGTGCCCCTGAGGGACTGTGGCCTGCAGGGGACCGACCCCAGCTGGGTGAGGGGTACTCTGAGGCACTGTGGCCTGTGCTGGAGCAGGAAGAGGCACGGAGCATGGTGGGAAGGAGTGAGAAGCAAGGAGCAGCAGGTGGAAATGGTTATTTGCTGACCCCAATGTTCTGCGCTGCCTGTTGCCTCAAGAAAGGATGGGGATGGACTGAGCCTAAYTCCCAGTGAAAACAAAGCAAGTTAAGGCTAGATGTGGGGAGGAGAGGTGTTGGACTGGGGTTGAGCCTGGGGAAGGGGCGAGAAGGGTGTTTCCTTAGGTGGGTTCCCCCCCCCCCATACCCAAATAAGTAATCAAAAGTTCATATTGATTGGTAGTCAGTTAAGTGAAATGCCCTGAGTTGAAACTGCGTTGCCCACTGATGGAGTGTGAGGGCAACACTGGGACCAGGCATGGCCTGGGGTTGGAGTTTGCTGTTTGCTAGGTGCAAACAGTGTGTAAACAGGTGGCAAACAGGTTTTCCGTGTTTATATTAGGTTGTGATGATATTGAAAGTAGAGCTTGTAATGGTTGTATTTCCAAACAGTTCTTAGATATATGCTTTACAGAGGCAAGGGGTGGAATGTTTTGGGCATAAATTGCAGGGTTTCGGGAGCGGGGGAGATGGGGGAGAAGGCAATGAACTGCCCTGTGCTGGTCACAGCCACTTCCAGCACTCCCCACTGGGTGCCAAAACACACAGCAGGATGAACCCTTTTCATCAAATGTAGAGAGCTAGTGGAATTATCTGTATGAGATACCACAGTTAGGGCTGACCATAAATTCTAATTTCCGAGATGTATCTGTGGAGTCTGGTGTGGTTTATTTGTTTTTGTGGGGTTTTTAGTATGTGTAGTGTGTTGTGGTTTGTTTTTTGTCGGTTTGTTTGGTGTGTTTTTTTTTTTTTTTTGGGGGGGGGTGTTTGTTTTGTTTTGTTTTGTTTTTTTAAATTGGTTGGCACAGTTGCTGCCACTGACCAATTTGGGAGCGGCCTGTATTGTAAAAGTGGACAGCTGACTGGCTATCCTTATGCTTCTTCAGCAGTGGCTTAGATTAGATAGTTTTGGACTGATTAGTGGAACCCTGCAAATTGGTGGATGTCACACCAGCTGACCTGCATGTTCCCTTTTTATTTAGGATCTTTGCTATTACATGAAAGGGAGAAAAGGGCCATAATTTTGGTTATGAAGTCTGACATGGTCACTTGTGATGTGGTGCTGTATTAGCATGATTTGATTATTCAGTCTGACATGGTCATTTGAGATTAAACACTGAATTAGTGTTGGGTTTTTAAAACTGGGCAGAAACATTGCTAGACTGTTAAATTTAACATACTGATAGCCTTATGCTTAAAGCTTTCTTATTGGGTAGCCTGCATTAAATTATTTTTTCCTTCAAGTCCTTTCATACCTTATTGAGTGAATTATTTTCCAGGTGGGAAACTAAACTGTGTGGGATATAATAAAGCTCCCAGATCGTCATTCTGTTCAGTGCAAAAGTCATTTATAATTTACACTAGATAGAAGAAGTTCAAAGAGTTTAGTAGTAATACAGTAGAACTTGCTATATGTCATGCTAAATCCTTTTCCCCTCCTGTGTAATACTTAAAACAATTTGGCCCTTGAGGTTCTGTACTTAGGGACTGTATCTGTGCTGGGTCATGTAGCAATTTGTGCATTTGCAAAATTTTGTACGGTGTTATCTTTTTATCATCGTAAGAAAGCCATTTTCTACCAACAAGGTAATGAAATTTGTTTCTTGGTATATAGAGTCAGATGGTAGCAAGGGAAAAAATCGATTCATTTTTTTTCTCTCATAATTCTAAATATAAAATATGGAAGTTAAACTTTGTGTGTTATTTTATAAAGTCTGTATTTCCTGAAAGGCACGAGGATGACTCTTAATTTTTTTGCTTTATCTCTTTCAATTTCATATATATGCATATACTGGAAGCAATTCTTAGTTTTTTGAAAGCTGAAGAACTGTTAGAAGATGAGAAAAAAGAAACAATGCTAGTCCAACAACTTTTACATCTGGCTCAAATGGAAATAAAAAACCTTGACATTTTACATGAAAAACTAAGGGTTTTCTTGCCACTCAGTTTCACAGAAATACTGCATGGCAGTAGTCTTTAGCCTCAAAACTCCATTGATTTGTTAGAAAATACATTATTTTTCAGTTCTGGATTCCAGAATAGATCCAGACTGCAAGTAGTTATGCACCATTATAAAACTAGTTCTGTAACATTTTCATCCTTGGCTTGGGACAGGGAAAGGATACCTGGAAAGAACTTTTCTTGTGAAATGCAGAATCCTTTTCAAACTTACTAGGTTCATGTCCTGGCAAGGCTTTCAACCAGTAGAAAACTGAACCAAACTTGTTGTGTGCCTTCTTAGAGTTTCATAACAGTTACTACCTACTATTTACCTTTATGCCTTCAAAAGCAATGAAGGGTTTGTTAGCTGACTGAGTAACCAGTAATCTGAATTTTGAGAAAAATAATGCAACAGAAAGGGCAGATTTCTTGAGCTGACTTCCAAAACCCCTGGAGGATGACGGAAATAATGGACATATGTCAAATCTTCTGCTATGGTAGTTAAAACTACGGATGGATCAAGTGCATTTTCTTTGTTGTGACAAATGTTTATTACAATGCTATTTAGGGTAAAGAGCCTTTTGCTTGTGGAAATCTATGGAAAAGAAAGGGTACACATAGTTTTCCCTGAAGTAAGACATTTTAAGTATTTTTAACTTAAATATTTTAATTTAAGCAGATGTATGAAGTATGTACTATCCATCTGTAATCATAAATAGGCTCTATAACTATACTTAACACAAAAGTTCCACTACTTACTGTTACTATCTATATGGGACAAAAGTTGCAAAGAGATCTCCGATTCCTGCAACCACTGCCTCAATTTTCTTTTTTTGGGTACTTGGAACCTAATGTTTTAACATAGCTTAATAGACTGGCGTCTTTGCATACACTCTGCATAAATGTCTTCCTCATCACCAAAAGTGATGTGCAGCAGGCATGTTTATTCAACAAACATTCTTATTGCAGAAGATTAAATCCTGCTACAGATCTCTTCTCTGAATTCTGTCAAACAGCTGTACAATTTTGCATATCCTTCACCTTTGTTCTATGTCCATATAAAAATTATTGTGGATTTATTAGAGAAGTTTTGGGGTTTTTTAAATCCTGAATATGGTCAGGACATTGTTGGAGGCTATCTTTGAAAATTCAAGCAAACATTCTGCCTAAATGGTGTAGGAGATGCTGGCCTTCTGCTCGTTCTGAAGTCGTACTTGGCTGCAGAGTTAGTTGGGGTTTTTTGTGCATGTATGCATGCAAGGATACAGAGTAGGCATTCCTGGAGGGAAAGGAAAGGAGTTTTTTTGCTCTGACCTGCAGAGAACCCACTGCCTTGCTGTGGTGCTGTCACCTGCATAGTCTTAAACTCCACCCCACAGCAAGTCTCCAGTTACCACAACTCCCTGTGCCAGATTTAGGTTGCTAACTGATGTCCTGTACTATGAACAGGGGAGGTGGCTGGTGTTGTGACAGAAGCACGGGAGTAGGAGGTGATAAGAAACTAAAAGATCTGCTCAGGTAGTTCAGAGGTCCTACCCTGAATCTAATCTAATGCGTTCCCTAGCATATGACTCAACATGCGGATGCAGTCCATAAGATTACCTATATGAAGGGGCAAGAGGAAGTCTGAGTCGTCCTCATTCAGATCAGTCCTGTGCTATTTCTGTGAGTACCTGCAAAACACAGAAATACTAAGATTATACTTGGATTCATTAACAGTGACTTAGATTCAAGCAGAAAAGTTACTTTTAAGTAAAAGTAAAAGTACTTTTAAGTCTTATTGTGAGCCAACAATCAGGATGATATTTTTTGTTGTTCCACAGCTTGCTCCGTTCAATCTCTTGCTTCTGTGGAGTTGAGGAGATGGGTAGTTCTGATTCATCTGTCACTTTGTCAGGGTGGTATTTTATAATTTTTTTTTTTTTTAAGATACAACCTTATTCCTTCAAAAAAACTGCATTTCATAAGCAAAGTCTGCCATATATTTGGATATTCAAATCCCATTTCCAAAGTTAGTGTGTTGTGGTTTGAGGCATTCTTTCCTCTCAGACATGATATATTGTCAGCATAGTTACTAGGGTGACTGAAAGCTACAGCGCAGTGATATGAATATAATGTTTCTACAGGCGTGAAACTTAATAGAGTCTAACTGGAAAAAGCATTAACATAAAGTTGAAGAGCAGCAGTTACAAGTTGGATGTTTGAGGTTCAGATTCAGCTACGCGCTCCATGAGCTAAAGTTTCTGCTTTAGGCTTTTATACAAGATAACGCAGTATTGTTGAATTGCCTATGTTCAAAATGTGTATATGGAGGGGCTCATAATTTGTCCTCTATACTTTTGGCTGATAGAAATCTCTCAAGGGGAAAAAAWTAGAGCTGAAGATTTCAGTGAGAAAACCTAAATACAGTAGGTCTTTGGACTTTAATCCAATATCCATTGAAGTTAATAGTGTCTTCATGAGTGGGTGTGGAATTACTGATGTATACTCTTACCTGTGAAAGCGCAGCAATTTTTATATTGATGTTGCGCACCAGTGTGTTACGGGCCAGATTTAGCAGAGGTAAGTTACAGTTCTCTCTGGTGGAAAACAGTGGTTCATATATATCACAGTTGGTTTCTTAAACAACCATTGGTCATTGCATTTCATCTACTTGTTGATTTTATTGTTTTTAATCCTGCAGAAGACTGTATTTCTGTACAGATTTCAGATTTTTTTTTTTTTTTTACTGGCATTGCTATAATGCTAGGGTCTAGAAGTGCTTGCCTTTCTAGTAGGGAGCAGCTCAGCATTACATTTTTCTGAATGTTAAATCTTTTACTTTTTTCTGATAGTAAATTTTTTTTTAAATTTATTTTTCAATACAAAACTCCATCTTGTTTGTACAGGGCAGATTGGGGGCGGGAGATGGGGAAGCAGCTTGAGCCAAGCAGTTACTAGAGTTTTTCGGCAAGACAGAATGTACTTTGCCCTGACAATATTTCAGTCGTCTTTCTAGAAGCGACAAAGCAAAAAAAAAATTTCTACCTTTTAAAATATAAATACGAGAAAGGAATCTTCTTAAATTGTTGTATTGGTTTTTAATACTAAATAGTGGCACTCATAAACCTCAGGCCTTGTATCTATTCCTGACTATGGTAGGGGGACTGTCTCATTGTCTAACTTTATTAGACCATTTTACGACTACTATTTTTTTTTTTTTGCCTTGGGGAAAAACCTTTTAGATAGGTTATCAGAGCAGAAAATGTCTCTTTGCTATTTTATGCGTGCAATTCATATATCTAACAGAACTGGGCTAAAATCTCAGATGAAATCTTGGATCCTAGCTAATCCCCTGGGTTTTTTAGAAAGAACGTGCTTTTCATAAAGGCCTTGGATATTTTCAGAATTCTTCGGATTCTTTCCATCTGTTTTTGGCAGGTATGGCTATAAAATCTTGTTCTGCATTAGCATATGTTTTACTTCTTGGATGTTTGTTTATAGAAAACATTAATGCACCATGCAACTTGTAATCAGATTTTGCACTATTATTGCTGTGGTTTTTGTAAAATGCTATTTCTACTAAAATACCAATGCTCATCTCAGTAATAATGCTGTTTTTCACATAAAAATATGGCATACTCCATCACTGAAGCGTCTTCCTCTGCTGATGGGCAGGTTTCAGTGAAAACTAGTTCAAAACTTGGCAGCAGTGCAAGCTTTAGAGTTATTTTGCTGTTCAAAAAACGTGCATGGATCAGCATGGGCACTCTTAGAAGCCTTCAGCTATGGTAAGCTCTATTAAATGCTTCATGACATCATCTCAGTTATTGACTTGCTATTTCTTGTCTTCTCACCTAATTTTTGGTGCCCAGGAGTTTTATTAGATCTACTAGTTTACTCTCCAGGGAGTCATAAACAGCAAATTCCTGTTGAAATGAGTGCTGTGTGGCCAAGGCTACTGACTGGTGCATCAGGAGCATCAGCGGGTCTATAACCAGGGACTTTATTTAACTTGTGAATGAATATAAAGGTACTCAGACYTCCAGTTCTCCTGTATACAGCATACAGTTAACTTACCCTGTTGCTGTGAGGATGACCAGCAAACATTTACACTGATCTAGAGATGCAAGAACCATTTTTATAGAACAGCGTTGCTGGAACACTGGTAGTCATTCTGGCTAGCCTGAAGTGCCAGCCCCAAGACGCCTGCAATCCAATACAGTACAAGCAAGCAGATCAAGACCAATGCTGAGCTCTGGGAAGGAGGGATGGGAAAGCTGAAGCCATGACTTCACCTTACCAGTGTGTGCTGTAACTACTTATTTTCTTAACAATAGCTCTGTCATGGCTGATGGATTAGGACTGACAGGCTCTCAAACAATCTATCCACCTTTATGCCCTTAACACTAGAGTGTCTGAGCCTAGCCCATTAAAAAAAACAATGTCCATGTTCTCTCTCCCTCACTCCCTACTGTACCCAAAGAAGCAGGCTGGGGGATTGCTCTGCGCTTTCTAAATGAAAGGATTTGAGGGAACTGCTGAACTTGCAGGAAATCTTGGTCAGGCTTTTCATTTGGCTCTTAATGATGTGAGCTCAGAGGTTGCTTTTATTCCTTCTGGCTCAGAAATTTTTGTTTGATCCATTTACTGCAGAAGTTCTCGCTCCCACCATCATGACCTGCCCTACACCAGGCAGCAATATCATAATTTCAGGAAAGCCCAGCTTCCCAGCAAAGTAGGCAGAACTGTTTCTTTAAAAAGTTCTGAAAATCAGACCAGGATTCTGGCCAAGGTTCAATAAGGAAGTAGCCGCACAGAACACCATCACGTACAGCTGGTCCTCTGTGTTCTTCCACTGACAAGATGTGACTTGCTGAAAAAAACCTAGTGTCTTAAGGACATGCAATTTTTGGTCTAGATAGATAAAGTGGAGCTACTGAAAGGATTTGAAAGTGGCTACAGTGGTCTTTGCTCTACCTGGAGAGGAATGACATCCGGCTATAGGAACTGGCTGGTAAAGAGACAGAAGAGCACTAAGCCTAGTGTTACAAATAAGCCATTTATAACCAAAAGGGAGAAAGATGAGCTAAAGGACAGATGGAGGTGACAAAAGTCAGCAGAATTGTGCAATGGGAAGAGAGATACCTTGACCTGACATAATAGCTTGTGGAGGATTCAGAGAGGATATGTCGCTGCAGTTCATGGAGATGTTATGAGTTCAGATTTCTTAAAGATTTTTGGACAGAATGTAAATGACAGAGGCCTGAAAGGGGTTACACTAACCTGGTTTATTTCCACATGCTTAAATTATGAGAACGGAAAGAAAGCCTGAATTCTGTAGAATAAACTGAAGTTATTTGAAGTCTTAGAGTTTGAAGGTACATTTCCATTCTTAAAGTGAACTTTATTGTAGCTAAATAGTTCTTAATATTCCTTCTTCTTATAAAATGCTTACTATCACCAGTGAGTTATTGACAGTTAAACCAAAAATGGATGGTGCAATCAAAGACAAACCACAGTAATGAAGCAGTGTTTTTCCTGCCTACCTGGGATTTGTCTGGGTGCTTGAGGTTCAGCCACAGCTCTTAAACAACTAAAAGAGCAAAGATGATACCAATATAGCAACTAATTTCTGAAGAATTTATCTGATGCACTGCAAAGTGAGTAGAAAAACTTAATATTGCATTCAGCTGTATGTCTGAAGTGTCACTTTAATAACTATATATATAAAAAGATAAAAAATAAAAACCTAAGAATCTTTAGCTGCAAGGATTTACTCTTCCCAATATTCAGCATAAGCAATTGGCATTGCTGCCTGTCATCAGTCAACCTTTTGATGGGCTAAACATGGCTAACAAATTAGTTGCTCATTGCTTATTTGGCTGATATTTTGCTGCTGTGTCAGACTTTACTTGGATATTTAAACTACAGCCTTTTTCCAGGTTACTATATCTTTCTGTCTGGATGGTGCTATTAATAGAATGTTCCTTTTGTTATGTGCCATTTTCATAATTGTCTCGAGTTCATAGTATACTTGCCTCATTTGGGTTTTGCCTTGTCTGGCTGGAACATCTTTAATATGGAATTTGTCGTTTAGTGCAAGCAGAGACCCAAGTTATCAAGTTACCTAGAGAACATCAGCATCTTAATCTCTTAAAATTTGATATAAAGTGAGGTATGGACCATGCACTTAGGAGTGTGAAATCTAAACAGACAAGATGAGACACGGAGGGTCAGAGCAGAAGTGACTGGACTGAGAATAGAACAGAAAGAGTACAATTACTGACCTTTCTGTAAAAGGAGAAAGTAGATGAAAGCTGCCTCTATGAGAGCTGGTGGTGTTTTTTGGGGGGTTTTGGGGGGTTTTGGTTTTGTGTGTGGGTTTCTTTTTTTTTTTTTTTAAAGTGCTGTAAGTGAGGGGTACTTGCGTGTATGTGAATCAACAGGGTGTCAGTGAGTGGCTCTAAAGAATGTAGTTTTCTTAGTGGATTTTTAGCACCAATAATTCTTATACCATGTTTTATTCATGAAATGACAAAGGCACTCAAGGAGTAGGCTTTTGCTAATGTAGGTATCAGCAAGGGGTTTATTCCTCTCTTCCTGCATTCTCTGAATGCAGAAAGTTTTACAATGCTGTGTGTACGTGTGTTCTGGATACGTTAAAGGGTTGTGTTTTGTTTTTTGGGTTTTTTTTCTGTAAGGGCCTGCAAAATACTTCATTTGAGCACATACGCTCTAGTAGCTACATAAAAATCTGAGGAAAGTTGTGATAAGAAAGATGGGAATACATTGTGCAATATAACAGACTTGCCTCTCTGACTTCAATTCAGCTAGATCTATCTCTAGGGCCAAATCACTTCTTCCAGGCGCAAAGTTCTACCACTGACTCTTTACAAGTGACAGGAATGCATTTGCTCAGGGAGGAAATCTGTGTTTTGGAGATTAAAAAATGGAAAATATCCATGCAAGCCTAGTGTCTCCCACTGTGTTTCTCTTCTTCCCCACCCCTGTCCCTTTAAAAGTCTTTATTTAAAGTAACTTCTGGGTTGGTTTTGGTTTTTTAGGTGCTCAGATCTTTGGAACACAGCCCTGTATTGTGGGTATTCAGCATCAGTGCTGTGTCACTGGCATTGGTGTATAGTTATAGAGTAGGTTAGTAATGAATTTGCAACAGACAGTGTATGTGAAAAGGCCATGAGCTGAGTTACAAAGGAGGGAAGAGTAGCATGCATAGCTAGCTGAAAGGCAGCCCTGTGTTTGAGGGCTACAGAGTTTCCCAGTAGCTCGGTTAGTTGTGCAGCGGAAAGAATTTCATGTTGTGATGGACTTTGGGGTTTGAAAGGTTGTYTGCATTCCTATTAGAAGTAATTTGCCCGCATGAAGTCTTTATGAGAGTGTTTGGTTTTTTTTTTTCAGAGGGGGAAAAAGAAATTATTTGGGATTGATTGAAACATTATGGTAGGGGTAGGTGGGGGGGTATCTAAGTATCCCTCTTTATACTATAATCTTAACAATCAGAAATAAAAAAATAAATTCAAAACAGAAATTGAAGTGTTTCACTTCTGGGAATTTGAAATGGTCCACTCCAATGCATTTAAATGTTACCTGGGTTTATTTTAAAACAAACTTTTGCTGAAATTGGCACTGATTTGCAAAGTCCATGTTTTTCAGAGCTTTATTTGTGACAAAAAGTGGTTCACTTGCCCTTTTTTTTTTTTTTTTTCCTTCCCTCTTAACCAGCTTTACATGGAAATTTATTGATGTTGGATGAGGTCTAAATATTCTGTAAACTCTCTAAAAG
>JAYKAV010003072.1:263387-411824 GCA_035582835.1 Phoebastria nigripes | reverse complement strand
CCAAGTCACAAGTGATAGGACGAGAGGAAATGGCCTCAAGTTGCGCCAGGGGAGGTTTAGATTGGACATTAGGAAAAATTTCTTTACTGAAAGAGTGGTTAAGCATTGGCACAGGCTGCCCAGGGAAGTGGTGGAGTCCCCATCCCTGGAAGTATTTAAAAGGCGTGTAGATGAGGCGCTTAGGGACATGGTTTAGTGGGCATGGTGGTGTTGGGCTGACGGTTGGACTTGATGATCTTAGAGGTCTTTTCCAGCCTTAATGATTCTATGATTCTATGAAAATGTATAAATTAACTACCTTTTTATCTTTTTTTTTTCTTTTTTTTTTTTTTTTTTTTTTTTTTTTTTTTTTTTTTTTTTTTTTTTTTTTTTTTTTTTTTTTTTTGGCAAGTGGAAGGAAGTTAGATCTTTCCTTTCTTTTGTCACAGTGCTGCAACAGGTGGGCGCTGAACCACTGACTCTTCAGTCTCTCTTGCCTAACGTTACCTTACAGGGATTTTCCAGATCCCAGCCTAAAGGTATCATAAGGTAGATTCTTGGCTCTCTTACTACTATATAGTTCCTAGCAGTTCTAATGCTACTAGCTGGTGTATGCTCTTGTGAGCACAATTCTAGGCAAGAAAACATGGAGTTGTTGTATAATTCAAGTGTAATAGCTGTGAGTTTTTTTTTATGCACTGTCAAGCTGATTTGGTGCACAGCAAGAGGCGGAGAAACTTATTTCATTTTTGGAAATCAAAGAAATGGACCAGTACCATCTCTTCAGAGTGGAGAGGCACACTTCTCTACTCATCGGCCATTCAGTAGAGGCTGCCATATGATTGGCTATGGGCATTGTATCTGTGTATGTCTTTATGTATCTACATATACTTGAAAATCTTGCAGTGAATTGCATTTTTTCCAAAAACTGGGGGGGTGGAGAAGTGGAGCAAACTGCAAGATTATTCAGATGAAGGAAAAGAGGGATATTAAGTATTGGAATAAAAAGCTGGTTTGAAATGCAGATATCTGCTTAGGCTGGGGAGAGCTAGGCTGAAGACCCTTCTGTAGCTGATTTGGACCAGAGACTATATACTCAATTTTGAAAAGCCAATGAGTGTCCTTATTGCTAAGCTGTTGAGTGCTCTGAAATATAGGCCATAAATGAGACAAGTGTAAATGTTCCTTTAGACAGCTTCAGATAAATAACCGAATTGAATGCCTTCTTGTTTTGACAAGAAATTTCACTCCCAAATACTCCCCATCTCTGCTATTACGGGTATTCTGTACATGCCATGAAAGATTTGCTGGTGTCCCAGTGGTTACAGCACTCACCTGGGATAGGGGAGACTAGTTCAAGCCTCTGCAGTAAATGAGGCTGAGAATGGGAATTAATATGTCCCCCACATTGTGGGAAATGCTTTAAGTGCCTCTTCTGAAATAGGCATTTATTTCAACCTTAGAAGACATTAAATTTATCTCTCTGCAGACTAAGAAAATGTCCACAGCCTAGGAAAATCATTCATCACCCTACTAGACATCTGAACAGTCTGCCTCTCTGTTCTGACTAGAAAAATATGATCTGAATAGTTGCTGTGGGTTGGAGTTTCCAAGCACCGTGAGCAAGGCTAATCCAAATGCCTTAACCTTTCAGTTCAGGAACTTACTACTCTGTCTGGTGCGAGTCCAGCTAACCCTGCCCCTTTTGAATTTACTGTGTTAATAGTATTGATTCAGCTGAGTATGGTTAGTGCCGCAGGTGCCATCTTGCTTCTCGTAAGTGAACTTAGAACACAAAAATTCAAAGGAGTGAGCTCTTCTGCTAGAAAGAACAATTACTTACTGTTGAATTTATACCCTTTCATAAGAGAAATTTTCCAGAAGTAGGATCAAAACAGGAAAGGATTTTCAGGTTGGCAAGAAGCAGACAACCAAATAGCAAGTCAATTCTTTAAGCCACTTCTGCAGAGTTAATTTTTCTTCTTCAGTGCTAAATATGTCAAGTGGCAGGCTTTCTCCAGCTTCCATTAACTGGTTTTAAATGGTGTCATTAGCAGAAGGGGAGGTCAAGAAAAAAAAAACCACAAGTGAAAGCTATCTTAGCTCAAAGCTCCAGGTAAAAGCATGTTACAGGTGAGAAACTCTATATATAGTGTCCCCAGATTACTGAGCAAAGAAGTAAGCCGGGACAGAAGGAAGCATCCTGACTGTTCTGTTAAGTGAGGTTCAGTTTTAGTAACCAAATCTTCTTTGTCCATGTCTGTGTCTAATGGCTGAGTTTACTCCCATTGTAAAATGTCAGAAGGATGATAACCTCAATTTTTTAAGGGAGAATCAAATCTGTTAAACATTGGCAAGGATGCTGACATTCTTTTAGTTACAGCAAGTAGGCAAAGACTCAGTTAACTAGGGGAAGAAAAAAAATTAACTCATGTTGTTAAACAGCTTGTGGTACTGGACAGCTGGAACTTTCAAAAGAGATGTGCCAGTTTCGATGGAAGCTTCCCTAGATGACCTCTCATTCCAGATTCATACTAGAACAACCCATTTCACAGTTGTTACGGCACTCACCAGGGATTCAGCAGATGCAGATTTGCCAAGAGTTAAGTGCAAGGATAGATAAATTCCAAAGATTACAAACTTGCCCAAACTAAATGAATTGGAGGGAATTGGAGTCCAAAACAATTGTGTAAATATAGTCATATATAGTAATATTTTAAGATATAGAAATATTTTTAAGAACCTGATTAAATCTGCAAACTATCAAGATGATGTACGTTGAAATAAATATTTAAAGAAATTTATTGTTCGTGCATGTACTAGAATACTGTGTAATAGCCAAAGTCGGATTGTTCAAGGCATAATGAGAATGTTTCTTGTGCCAAAAATAATATTAACGAAGTTGAAAAAGTAAGTCTTGCAAACAAATTTGTTTTCATTTTACACATGGGAAATGAGTCAGGAATTAAATTACTTCCCCAAAATTATGGAAGAGTAGCATTGATGCTAACTGAACTAAAATGTGAAAGCACCAACTCTGAAGCAGGATCACCCTTGGCTCAGTAGCTTTCTAAATCAGCAAGTGATAAGAAACAGTGCTCCCATCCCATGCTTGTTTGTTTAATGTATTTCTTGGGGTGGGAAATCCATGTTTCACACATTTGCAAGTCAGCAAATTGGAAAAAAAAAGTATTTCAGGTTAACCTTTCCTATAAAAAGTTTCAAAAAACCATTCAGTATTGATCTCAATTTCTTAGAGTTATTTCAAAACAAAAACTTACTACAAACTGAAAATACTTCCTTTTTATCCCCTTTGAAAATAGCTGAGATGGAAAATATTCAGCAAGTTTGGGCCTTTTTTTTTTTTTTTTTTTAATTCCATTTCTTAAATGAATTAGTCAATACTAACATCCAATAACTTCAGTTCTGCTGAGAATTTTGGGGGGAATGGGCATGGAAAGAAATAGCATTTATCAAGCTGTTGGCATGCATGTCCTGTTCAAACAATTTGTAATAATAAACCTTAGTCTGAGAGAAACTCAATTTTTCCCCATCCTGTATAGCCAACTGATGTATTGTAACCTTCTCAGTTTTATATACAACCAGGAAAATCAAAGCTTTCCTTCTATATATCCTTTATTTCAGGAGTAAGGGTGAAGGATGTTCAGCATGATCCCGTTAATCTCTTGGTAAGTGTTGAGCTATAGAAATTTAAGACTGAAAGTCTTAAAGACTAAAAATCGGAAACAACCGTATAATAAATACGTATTTAAGAAGATCTGAAATCCGTAGATCTTCTCCAGACACTGTTACAGATACTAGAATTCTTTCCAGTGAGAGGCATCCAGATGGTAACCTAAAGAAAGACTAGTTTAGATTCCAGAACTTTACTTCAAGATGTCAGAATTTAATACATAAAACATAGAATAGGAGCTGAAAAGCTTCATTTATGAATGCACTTTGTAAGCATCTCCATCAAAATGGTTTTCTGGAATTTTGGGAGGGGAGTAAGAGTTAGCCATATTCCAGCTGAAGTAATTAAGTGAGTTAGTTGAATTACTTACTGACAAAAGGGATGCAGGATGGAAACTGTCTTATTAATTGGATGGATTAGAATGAAAAAGTACTAGTCTTCATAGGATAGAACAAATAAAATCTAAAATTAATGGGGCCCTAAATTAAAAGTGCTTTCATACTTGTCATGTTATTCAGTTGAAATCCAGCAAAATCAGGCCCTTAATGATATGATAAGAAGTAAATATTACTGTATGTTTTCTAGATCAAAACGTTTTAAAATGGAAGATCAGTAGACAACTAAGTCAAAGCTGCTTTTTAAATCAATCTAAATCCAATTAAGTTTGACTGGATTAGTGAGGGGGAAAAAGAAATCCCTACTGATGTATTGCTAAGTGAATGCAGATATGTTACTTTCTAGTTCAGTGTTTTTAAACCAGAAAAGGTTTTTTAGACAATAACTTAATGTTCTGACGTGTTCCAGAAATGCTGGCTGGCATTTTACATTAGATTATTAGTACTGCTTTTGTATGTTGTGTGTGTGAATGTACTGTCTGCCTGTGTGCCCAGCTTCCTTCTCCTTGTCTATAACTTCTGAGCTTGTTGGCTTATTTCTGCCAAAGGTGGGAGAGTGAGAATTAAAAAAAATAAATAATAATTAAAAAAATCTACATACTCTCTTAAGAAAAATAAAAAAAAATTGCTGAATAAATAGTGGGGATCACTCAAGATCTATATTACAGTACCTGACACTTTCCCCTTTGTATTAGTAAAGAACCTACATTGGGGAGGAGAGTGAGGAAAGGATTTGGACAGTGATATGGTGAGCATACTAACAGCATGCAGAATTTCCATCAGGTCTTGCAAGAGGATAATTCACTGACTCATTCACAGGCAAAGGAGGAAAGGTTTAATCATTTTCACAGCTTGTAAAACCTTCTTCTGTGGTGACATGAGGTGGAAGTGTTATGTCTTCAGAAGGCATCTTCCCTCATTTCTATGTTCTCCACTTAGCTTAATCCCAATCATTTGAGAGTTTGAGCTTCTACAAAGCGTTTCTTCTGGGGTTCAGTTCAAGGGGTGCTACAATGCATGTCTTAAAATGTTTTCCCATTGTTCATTTGGGACTTACCTGCCACTTTGATGTATGCTGGGCAGTAATTAATCATGTATTTTCCCAATGATTTTCATGTGTGTCATTGCAACATAGCTGTGCATATGGCATAAATTCTAATTCTTAATGAGCAATAAATGGGGAGATGACCTAGAAAGAGAGATGGTAGGAAGAGAAGGATTTTCTCTTTTTAGAGAAAATGTTCAGTTTATCCTTACTATTTTTATACACTGCTTATGTAAATAGGAAATGTCTATTAAGATTGCAAAGACAAGAATTTAAGGTTGTGACAATATGGGTAGAATAAAGCCCTGCTGTTTAAGATGGGCCTGTGGCTTTCTTGCTGTGCAAGCAAAGCTGTGCCATCTGATGTATATTTTGAAACCCTATCCGTAATAATCTGTTCCACTGCAGTTACCACAAAAAAACCCCAAAACAAAATGAACAACAACAACAACAAAAACAAATCGACATTTCCTTATCTATTAGTTTGCACTGCAGCAAATTAATATAAGAGCTTGCCATGTGGATTTTGGTGGGGGAGTGTTTAAAAGAACAAGGATTCTTTTTTGTTCTTTTTGTGGATGTGAGGAGACACAAGAAGTGAATGGGATGTTTTAATTATTCTCATCACAAACATCTTCCTGTAAAAGTTAGAAGGCTGTTGGATTAAAAAAATTGTGTTTGCAATGTATTTTAGCAGTGCAGTGAATTTTCTCATTGTATCGGTCCAACTTGAGAGGTAAAGCTTCTGAAAATGCTGGAGGCATGGGAATAAAATTATTTTTATTGCTTTTGGTGTTCCTATTTTATCAGGACAAGAATGGGAATTCGGAGAAAAAGGAAGTTATGTAGGAAATGCTTGCTTATTGACACAAAAGTATATATATTTCAATAATGGAAAAACGTTATTGAATAAGACATAAAAATTCCGTAGTAAAACTTTCACTTAGCACACCAAATGTTCTGCTGGGTGTTTTTATGAAATAAGCATAAAGTCTTACCATCTTATGTTTAACCAGTTACCCAGCATTGAAGATAGATCTCTGCTAGGTACTGCAGCTAATTAATGTGGGGTTTTTGGTTTGATTTCCTGAAGGAGCAAGACTTACCTATATGCTTCCTTTGCAATAATAACTTCTGGATTCTACCTATTTCAATCAAATTTAGCAGAGGTGTTAAAGGCAAGATGTTCCTACAGGCTTTATGTAACTAGGCAACCACGTAGCAGASAGAGACCATTCTCATGGCCTTCACTTCACTACAAGAAAGGTCATATGATTATGTAATCACTTTATTAGAAATCAGGAAATATGCTGGTGAAAAAGAAGTTATTACAATCCTAATCATGATAAAAGCTTAAATTAGATCTTACAGATTATTAATCATATGAAAATCCAATGCTGGAATACAAAATTAGGAAAACAAGTTTCACAAATACTCCTTGACATTAATATATTTGAAAGAATGGGAAAAGTATTGAAAATAGTGTTAACATTGGTGGCTTAAAAGGAAGGTTATCACATGGAGTCAAAAAGTGATATGCAAGAGATTAAATGTTTTAGTGTAGGTGCTTAACAAAGCTGTGTTTTCAGAGGAAAAACGAAGCTTAAAAGATGTGTGGTATTTGGGTACCTACCTCAGCATCATGTTCAGTCAAAAATGGGTGTTTCAGGAAAAGTGGAGGAATCAAGCAATCGTATATGGTGCTCCCAAACATTCTCCCTGCTTGCAGCAAGTCAAAGTCAAGTTCCTCCAGACAACATAGTGGTTTCTGTGTTTGTAGCAATCCTCACCAAACTTTTTGTTCAAAACCTTGTACAATCTCTGTTGTAGTCTTTGTAAGCTTCTAACAGCTATGGCCTTCTTTGGAAGGGATTCCCCAGCTCGG
The DNA here is from genome assembly GCA_035582835.1 of Phoebastria nigripes. Taxonomy (NCBI): domain Eukaryota; kingdom Metazoa; phylum Chordata; class Aves; order Procellariiformes; family Diomedeidae; genus Phoebastria; species Phoebastria nigripes. Next base: position 404,826 of record JAYKAV010003072.1, on the reverse strand, counting down.
GTAAATACACAAAAGGCATCCTTCTGTTTTGTTTTTTCTTCTTTCTGTTAACTTTTGTTAATTTATGGTCATTAGTTCTTCCATGGAAGGAGCCACTGTCAGTCTTTCCCTATTCATCTTCTCCTTGTCACTCATGATTTTATACCTTTTTATCATTTACTGCCTCAGTTATCTTTTTCCAATATAAGACAGTGTAATAATGACATCATATCTCTCATACATCCTCACTGTTCTTCTTTGCCCCATTCCCAATCATCTGGTATTTCTCCTGGGATGGCAGACCGTACCCATGTAGTTTTGGAGATAAAAGTAAGCTTTGGATTTATAGAATGGTATAACACTGTTCTCTAGTCCTTTTCTGATGATTCTGTACTTAATTTTCTGTGGACACTAATAACACTCTAAACTTWAGCCCAAGAGTTCATTCTTCATCTAGAAAAAATATTTTTGTATCAAAGTTAATTTTTATTTTCCCTAAAATTTACTTTATTTCTTTTTTCAATACTATTTGAAGCTATGGGAGGGAGGAAGGGATGGGGGATATTTTTGGCCTTCAAAGGTACATTTACTACCAATGTAGTAATTGTGGCTTAAAAAAAAAAAACTGAATAAACCAATTGTTCTGAGGATGTCAAAATGCCTTGTTTAAGCTTCTGATAGAATATTAAATGGCTAAGTTATATCTCATTCTGGAGCAGAAAGCTGTGAATAGAATCAAAATGGATTTAAACAGTAAGGTCTGAAAATTATTTCCCCCACCCCGAGGTATCAGAATAAAAAAAAAAAAAAAAAAAAAAAAAAAAAAGCTTCTGTTTTGAAACGGAAATATCCAAAACTTGGTTGGTTGGTTGTTTTTTGTTTTTTTGTTTTTTTGTTTTTTTAATTTGCAAAGCAATTTCTGGCCAGCTATACGATCTTACTCTGGGGAACTGGGCACAAAGAAATCTGTAACAAATATGCCAGTATATTGCATGTATACACACACAGTCATCTTGGAGAAGTGACAGGAGAAAGCATAAAAATTTGTGCAATACCCAATGAGAAAAGCCAAAGCACAAAAAAAAGACACAGTCACCAAGGGATATCAAAAGTAACAAGTAGATGAGTGCTAATAGAAAGGCCAGTAAAGTATCTAGCTAATATTCAGAAGAGGGGCAAAATAGCAGATCGATATGCTGGTATGGCTGAAGCATTTTCCCCTTTTTTCTTCATCCATCTTAAGTATAAGGGCAAAAGAAACCCAACACATCATTGGGCTATTATACATAGCCAGCCACTGAGAAACACACAACCCCTTAGCACAAAATACATTAACACTTTCTAATTGTAATTTAGAGGCTTTTAAACATCTGTGCCTAATAAACTTCATTCTAGGTACTTGAGAGGTAACAATGATCTCTGGAGCAGTTAAGGTTTGAGGAATAGATGAGGTACTAGAGGATTGGTAAAGGGAGAATTTGGTGTTGATCTTTAAAAAGAGAAGGGGAGGGGAGGAAATCTTGGAAGTTGCAGATTGATCAACTTCAGAAAACAAGGAGATGAATAATGGTTATGGATTTAGGTCAATTAATCCAGTTTCCTTCTACAACAAACTAACAAGTGCTGTAGACAAAGGAGAGTGTCTGAAACAGCAGTTATATTAGCAGCAGTTTTTATCTTTTAGTAAGTAATGATAACAATTTTAGTACATCCTTTCACCTGACATTCTCATAAGCGGCCCAGGGACCCATATCCTAAATATAATTTGAAATATGCCAAGATGGATACAAAACTGTCTTGAAAAACATATGGAGAGTAGTTATCAGAGATTTATTATCAAAACAGAAGAATATATTAAGAGAGGTTTCCTGGAGTTCTTGGATTTGATATCAGGCAATACTGTAGTCAGTTTTTTAGAAGATAGATCATAGCCTATGGTCATTAGATTTTCATGGCTGCAGGTACATTGAAAGAAAGAACACAAGTCCAAATGATTTTTGCCAATTTTAAGATACAGTCTGAAAATGTTTAAAGGATGCCATACACTACAGAAGAATGGAAGGTTTTACTTTGACACACAAATAATGAGTCAAAAAATCTGAGAGGGGGAACAGCCGGCAAACCAGTAGGACTTAATCCTGTGTGACAGCATTCTGGTTTGTGGTGGTGTATTTCGAGAAGGACATAGAACACTTGAGTCTGGGGAAGAATAGGGGTCTGGAAGCCATTAACTGTGAGCAAGGACAGAGTGACCTGAGGTGGTTGTAACTAAAACATGATAGAGAATATAAAATCATCAATAGTACAGATAAGGTGATTATGGGATGATTATTCAACATTCTCTTTTCATGTAATAAATAACTAAACTGCAAAACTTTCACAGGATGTTATGAAAGCCAAAAGCATGAACAGGTTTAAAAAAAAAAAAAAAAAAAATCCTGAAAGTAATGTCAGGAAGCTCCAGACTGTGGTAGCTGAAATTTTGCAGAATAATATGAGGGAGGTATCTCTTTCCATATCCAGTTTTTACAGGATTTTTCTAACCCATGTGTCACTGACTGCTATTGGAAAGAAAATATTATGGTAGATGGCTGTTTGGTCTGATGCAGTCTGGTCATGTAGATGTTTCTATGCTCTAAAAAGAGAGTTACTGGGGTGGGGTGCAGTAAGTATGGTATCTTCTATATGTGGCCATATAGAAGAAGAATGTTTTCCCTGCTCATCAGGTGTTGATTGCAAAGCAGTGACTTAACTTGGTGGCTAGGAAAACTCATATTAGGCAATTGCAAGGGGAGGAACCACTAAAAATGAAGGGCTGGTATAATGAACTGCTAGAAAATATGCAGCCTTGCCACCAACTTTGGACACTTTTGAGAACAGGTTAGAAAAATACCTGTCATGAAGAATTGCAGGTATAGTTGATAGTGCTTTGCAGGAGGATAAACGGCAAGATTTCTTGAGTCCCTTCAATCCCATCAATCTGTGATGAATCTCTCCCTCAGTCTCGGAGAGAACAGATCACAGATAGTGTAATCAAAACATCAAAATTTAGGGGATTTTCAGTGAGATGATAAATGAGTGATGACTCTTGTCAAATCTGTTTCTGGTCAGCATGCCAGTTGGCAATAGTATCGGCAAAGAGCTCCGTTCCCCTTTTGACATCAAAATGGATAGCTGGATTTTTCAAAAGTGTGGAGTTGTTTGATACCAGGCTCTGTTGATTAATTTTAGTTTCAGGATTAGAAGTGTTTGGGGCTAAGCGATTTTACAGTCAGATGTGAAGTATTATAACTAGCTGACGTATAATATCTTTCTATTAATGTAAAAAGAATTAGGAGTGTTAAGTTCTGCATTATCTCTCTCTTATATTGGAGTAATACAGGTAGTAAGACTCTGCTCATAAATTCCCATTTTCTTCCAAAACGTGCATCGCATATAGATAAAATATTTAAAGAGAAACCCAATTAAATTTCTCTCCCTTTTCCTGAGGATTTCCTTTCTGCCTATACTTACATTTCAGCTGAGCCAAAGGCAAACAATAAGTAAGGTTGAAGATGGATGTCAGTGGTACACACCTGTGTTAACAGTTACAGTACAAAAATACACACTTTAGTGCATTATAGAATCTCACAGCATAGGAGTGTCAGCAAGAGAATACTTCAGATTAGTTCTGTAGGTTCTTAACTGTGCAAATGTGAATTTGGTGTTTGCTTTGAATTTTAATAGCCCTGAAAGATTAAATAATATTTTTACCTTTTGGAAGGCAGGGTTTTTATTATAAGACCTGCAGAGGAAATAAACATAGAAATATTCACCTAGGGCCTGGTCTAATTCACATGAAAGCTGAGGCAAAAGCTTTTGTTGTCTCTGCTAAAAGTTGGCTTATTACATATAGTTTAGTAATTTTCTTAGTCAATTAGAGTGGGACTACTATGAGCCCTAGGGGGGCTCATCATAAAGATGCAGTTCAGGAGAATGTTTCCCTGTTGGATTTCCACTCATTCTGCTGAGTTTTGACTGTGTGGAACAGCTACTGATGTAGCTACCTTCATTTTTCTCATGTCATGTTTTACATCTGTCCTAAATCATCCTTTATCATTTGCTTGCGTTTATTTAAATTTTTGTGAATGTGAATGTTGCCTACTACTGATAATACCAGCATAGACTAGAAGGATATCAGGGTTGCTCAGTTTGTTGCAAGACATCTACTGCTGGATCTGTGATCAAAAAAAAAAACCAAAAACCAAAAACAACAAACAAAAAAACCAATACAACAACAACAACCAAAAAAACCCAACAAACAAAACAGCCCCCCCCCCAAAAAAACCCAAAACAACAAAAAACCACCACACCCAAACAATAAAAAAACTCAAACAAAAACCCCACAAAACCAAACACGTCCCCCACCTTCAAACAAACAAATAAAACCCCACCATTGTGTGCATCTCTCTGTACTATTTGCAAATATTTAGATGTCTCATGCTTGATCCACCTATGTATGTAAAGTTTTGGAATAAATGTATTCCCACAACAAATCCATCATGTCCTCCTCTTTCTGCCACTATGTGTCAGGGAATTCTTAAGCAAAAAGTCATAATGACTTTGGAAAACTTTGTAGTGGGGATAGTCCTGTATGTACTAGATAATTAGGTTGATATTTGGAGAGCATGCTCATTTCATTATTATAATGCATTATCTTAAGCGGTATGTTTATCCCAGAGGTTATTCAATACCAGATCACAGTCATAGCTCAGGTAGTAGTTACACTACATGGTCACTTCATGATCACTGCCTTATTTTCTAACAGACTGCACTGTGCTTCATAGCACAGTGTAATAGAATGTGCCGTTTCATTTAGGATCAAAGTTGACAACCMCATCTCTGTACTGCGCAGGAATGATTACCAAGTACAGTCCCTTATTGCTGGCCAGAGTAATTAGGACTGACCACTTTATTGTGAACACTGTAAAAAGTAATGTCTTGAGGAAGTATGTCAGTGTATAACAAACTCAGCAGAAGGTACCCTGATGTTGAATTTGAAATACAGATGTAATCTGTAAAATTATATGCCAGGAAAAATATTTGAGTACAAAATGTTGTAACACTTCAGAAGGTAAATGGCTGGCTTATCTCTCAGTAGAATATTTCATAAGTTTCTAAATTTCTCACATCTTCAAACAGCTAGACTAAAATGTTCCTCTGCTAAAATGATCTGTCTGTACAATATTAAAGATACTTGGGAAAAGTTTTGCAAAAGCAGAGAGTGGATTTCAAGAAATACCTGCAGTTCTCTTGTTTCCTCAAAAAATTGAATTCTGYAGGGCTTCAAATCTTCATATGCCTTTGTCTGATCTGACGAGGGGCAAGCATGTTTAGCTCACTAATGTGAGCTACACTGCATATGAAGGTTGGTAAGAGAAAACCACCTACAAGTTAACCTGAAATAATAAAATGCATGCCAGATTGCACACAGGTGCTGTCTCCTTACCTGACCCTTGTAAATGTCAGTTCTTTACCAGCCAAGGAGAGAGGCAAGGATGCTTAGCATAGAATTACCAAGGGAATTTATTCTTTTATATTTTAGCTATGTGCATAGCGGTGCCCCAGCCTAATGCATGGAGGACCCCGATACAGAGGAAAGCAGGGTTTATATATCTTACAATACAGTTTTGTAGACCAATCAAATTACTCATGTTAAGGGGTGGGCTAATCAGTTACTATTGCTCACGTAATCTGTATGTACTTATCCTGTGCAGGATCATGTCCTGTGCAGATGGGAGGGTTTAACCTGGATTCTGGTCGTTTGTGGTTCTGGCCATGGTTATATGCCTGGTTACATTGAAGGGTAAATCTTCTATTGTTCTGTCATTTGTATGGGGTGTTCTCAGCTGGTAAGAGCTGGYTTAGTTTGGGTCTTCAAGTCATGTCGACCCTGAGGTAAAAGCTCATAGTCTCAGGTAGCATTTGTTTTTCTAAGCAAGTAGTATTGCAGCTGTGCTTCCGGCTGAATTTGACACCACCACCGCCACCCCCAAAGAAAACCCAAAAAAACCAAACCCAAAATCAAAACAAACCAAACAAATCCCCAAATCCACCCCAAACCAAAAACACCACCAAAAAACATTGCAGTGCATAGCCCCTGTTTGGGAGCAATGATGGGCAAGAACCCTTCAGGTAGTCTATGAATCTGATTTTTCTACTAGCCTTGATAAATACATAAAAAAATAGTAAAAATCTTCAAGTTCTTCAAAGGGCATTTGGAGAGTCTTGCCTACCAGACAGAAGATGCATGATAAGCATCCTCTGAGTAGAGTTCAGAAACAATCCTGACAGAATATAGGCTTAAGCTTTTTTTCATGTTTTATCAAAACTACAAATCAAATTTTAGAAGTCTGTGAGGAATGTTGGAATAAATCTTTGCACTTCAAAATCTGAGTTTTCTAATCTGAAAAGGCATGAGTTCATCTAAAATCTGTTAACATGTATGAGAGAAACTGTCCCTGTAATAGGCGACAACTAGCTTTCAAGTTAGTGAATGCTTCACTGCAAGAGAAACACGCCAACCATTCCCCTCTTATTTCAAAACCTTTGCCAAGGTTTTTAGTTTAATAGTATACTGAGGTTTAACTCCTGAAGGAACTTTTGGTGAAATGGTCGCATTAGCCTGGGATATATGAGAATCAGACTTTTACAGCTCTATTCTTTCTGAAATACAGAGGTAAGTCATCTTTTAAACTAAACTAAAGATGTAAGTGGTGACTTGATCCTGGGTCTCCTGTTTCACTGCTGTCATCTTATCCACTAAACTTGAGGTGGGTACAATTCTCAGCTAGTGTCAGACACTCGCTCTGAAGAAATCTACATTTGAGTAGTCCCTGTAAGTGCTATTTATATTAAATGACAGAAGTGGGCTTTTCTATACTCTTGTATGACAGAGTGACTTGTACCCCTAAAGTACCTCTTTTTCCCCTAAATAAAAGGAGAGCCAAGAAAGGTTACCTCAAAGTAAACCAACTACTTGGGTCAAGTTAATCCTACTAAATTTGTCTGCTAAAAATACATTTCTACATCTACTTCTGACATGACCTCCAGTGGATGTAGCTGTACAATGAATGGTGCTGAAGCCATATAGAAGAATTTCTCCCTTTCAGCATCAGATGCTCGTGGCACTTGTCTACTGTTTCACCAATACCCACACTACATATAATATGTATAATTAGCTTGGGCTTTCTGACAGCATTTAAGATAACAAATGTTTGTATGCTATGGCCATGGCAGTTTGTGCCAAACACCTAATGAATCTTTTGTTTCTCCTGCAGTATATATTCTCCAAGGTATTTGGGTGACAGTTTCAAAGCTGTATATCAAATATATGTTTATCTTAGTTGCTTGCATATACAGCTCTGGTAACTGGGTAAACATTTGCACTGAAAGAAGACATACAGTACCAGAGAGTTCTTAACAGGAAAAGTAACCGATTTATTGACCAAAATGTTTGTCTAGCTCTCTGCAACTGACCAATAAACCCCTACAATGGAAGAAGGCTCAGAGGAGATGGGCAAGGGTGGTGTGCTTGTGAAGCTCAGGGAATAATGCAGGATAGGACTGACCATAGCTGTTGCAAAGAAGCTGACTTTATCTCAACACAAAGGGGTCTGGAAGGTGGCCTTTGGTTTAGAAAAACAGCTATCAACAGCTGAGTGGCTCAACTGGTGGTATAAATATTTCTCCCGGATCTCATTAAAACAGTATCAATGTCTCCCTGAGTTAGCCAGACCAGCATGGAGGGAATGAATATGTGGCTCAGCCCAACATAAAGTATAAAAACTGAACAACTAACAAAAGAATTTTGAAGAGAGCACTGGGCTTGAGGTGACTTCAACCCACATATTCCTTCCCATCGATTAGGGATGCCCAGCGTTGTGATGGTGAGCGTATTCTAGAGATTGGTAATAGGAGCCACCTTAGTATCATTATTGAACTGTGTATTACACTTAGCAATACATAGCAACTGCAACTTATGTTTTTATTGTGGTTTTGGTATATTTTGTATCAATGTGCTAAATCGGAAATCTCATGTAACATCAACTGTCTTCAAAGAAGTAAATTTTATATTAAACATTACATCCTCCATGTGTGGAATATCTAAAAGAACCTGGTCAGAGTATTGGACTCTTGACACTCACTGTTAGCAAGGTTATCACGAGAGTCTAGTTTGTTTCCATGAAACGCATGCTCTCATTTAACCATAGATGATTTAGCTTTATGTAAGGATTGTATTGTTGAGTTCCTGTGGCTTCTGTTGGAGGTCATAGATTAAATAAGAAAGGACATTTTTTAAAAAATCAGTCACCAATGGTCTTTGTAAATAGGTGCTCTTAAAAATAAAGATTTTATAGTCTATGTATGCTTGGAGAACAAGTCTTATGAGGAGTGGCTGAGGGAACTGGGACTGTTCAGCCTGGAGAAGAGAAGGCTGAGGGGAGACCTTATTGCACTCTACAACTACCTGAAAGGAGGTTGCAGCGAGGTGGGGGTCAGTCTCTTCTCCCAATAACTAGCGATAGGACRAGAGGAAATGGCCTCAAGTTGCGCCAGGGGAGGTTTAGATTGGACATTAGGAAAAATCTCTTTACTGAAAGAGTGGTTAARCATTGGCACAGGCTGCCCAGGGAAGTGGTGGAGTCCCCATCCCTGGAAGTATTTAAAAGATGTGTAGATGAGGCGCTTAGGGACATGGTTTAGTGGGCATGGTGGTGTTGGGTTGACGGTTGGACTCGATGATCTTAGAGGTCTTTTCCAACCTTAATGATTCTGTTCTGTTCTATTATGTCTCCACTGTTACCACCGAATATCTTAGAGTTCTTTTTGTTTGTCCTTGCAGTATCATTCATCTAAAGAAAAAGAAAAAAAAAAAAAGAAAATTCTTTTTACAGACTAGTATCTCAGGCACAGAGTGGCTATGTCCACATGTGTGAGGTATACCGGAGCCTGTTCAGGCGTTACAAGCAGTATAACCTCATTAACAAGGTACTCCAGTCTGTCACTACTCGGCTATGATACAGGGTTTGAATTGTCAGTGTTCAGCAATACGTTTTATCATGTTTGAGCTAGTTCAGTATTTTTGCAAAATGCTGCAGAGGGCCATGTTGGCATTCATCATATGACTTGCCAGAGATACCAGTGGATACCTGTAGTGCAGGAGAAATCTGAATGCAGGTCCCTCCAGCCCTAAGCTCTCCTTCCTCTTCCACCAGACATTCTGCTGTCATTTAATAGACAGTAATTTGAGGTGCAAACACTTCTTTACAGAGCATTTTCATGAAAGAAGCAGCTTTCTGATGGGAATAACTAATGATGGCAATTTGGAGACAGTTATGTAATTGCTTTTTTTGAAATATTTTCACATTGGTTTTTGTGAGCATAGAATTACTATTGGCATATTTTCTGCTTAATAAGTAATTCTTCAAGACATTGCCTAACCAATTAGACAACCAGCTATGCATCTCCTGAGAGCAATAACAGTATAAGTAATGGAAACCACCAGGTATGATGCTGAAAATGGACTGCTAACTATTCCTTACTGCACCTTCAAAATTACTCAAGGTGGTGGAATGGATGTCTTTTTCCTTGCTAACAGAAGGACAAAATTATTTGGTTTATTATTATTCTTTTCTAAGCATAGCTAGCGAGCATTCTTGTGCAGGAACATAACGGTTTAGAGACATTATTGTGGTACTGTAACCACCTACTGTGTGCATCTCCACCTGTTTTGCACAGCTCTAACAATTTCTTCCTGGTTTGTGTGCAAAATTTTCTTATTTTTAAGTTTCAGGCTAATGCAACAGATAAATTGGATATAGCATTTCCTTCCATAATATAAAATAAAGACAGAAAATTTGCCTGGTGATGTCAAATTGGAATTTTGACCTTAAATATTCATGAAAATGGGTACCTGCTTGCCTGGTTCCAGTCCACACTCCCATATGTGGGGATGTTATATGAATGGACAAAGGAAGGTCAGAGAATTAATCATTGTCTAGGGCAGTTAAAAGGAACATTTGATGTGTTTCTAGAATACCACAGAGCCTGGAAAAGATTCATCTGTGTAACTGCTGAATCAGTGGTTCATATCCGCTAGCAGTAATTATTGTAGATGTTAACACCACTTTGCCAGAAGAATGACTACTGGCTGGAGAGATTCAGAAGCCTAAATTCATGGTGTTATAAAGGGGTTCTGTTAGTCTGTGGGAGCTCTTTCTTATGAATGATCACCTCTTAAACCCTCTCTAATTATGACCTGTCAAAATTGCCCCTCATTTGAATGAGGAGTTGGACCAGATGTCCTCCAGAGACCCCTTTCAACTGATGCTTTTTTAAGCTTTTATAATTTCTAAGAGCGTATGTATGCATAAAATACTTGGAGATTTTACAAGTAAAGAGTAAGTCGATTTCTGGGCTGAAAGAGTTTACAGAAGGAGATAACACCTATAGTACCTTATGTGAGGCAATGTGGAGGGGTTTACTGGTGAGGAACAAATTCGGTAGTGGTTTCWGTCAGAAAGGCACTGGACAAAATAATTACAGGTGAGGAGCAGGAAAGTGCTTGAAGAAGAGGAGGGTATGAATAGATAATGCATAGGTACAAGGCAACTTTCTATTCTAAGGACAGAAGTAATCTCGCCACACAATAGAGTAGCTATCTAAAGGTCAAAATACTAAGTTAGTTTTCTGGACTCCCTCTTCAATCAATGGACAGATAATATTTTAGAGGACAACTTGTCCTTTGTTAAAATGGGGATAAGTTGGGATAGTCACTGATAATAAGATTTGTTAGCACCACAGTAATATTTTCAACTACAAACTTTTTTTCTTCATGGTGATATCCATGCCAAGTGTTGCATTTAATTTAAAATATTTTATAATGTTAACCTGATTTCAGTTTAAATGCATTTAAGAATCCCATTAATCTAAGTTGTAGAAACAACTTATCATTTAATGACAGATTTAAAGCTGGAAACCTTTGGAAGAATTCTAACAGATAAGCAAGTCTAACATTTCTTAGTTTTTCTCTTGTTCAGGTTAATATTGGGAAGAGATGAGAAATTCAAGTACAGTAGTACATGATGTAAAATAAATCACAGAATCACAGAATGGTTGAGGTTGGAAGGGATCTCTGGAGGACATCTGGTCCAACCCCCCTGCTCATGCAGGGCCACCTAGAGCCAGTTGCCCAGGACTGTGTCCAGATGGCTTTTGAATATCTCCAAGGAGGGAGACTCCACAACCTGCCTCGGCAACCTGTGTCAGTGCTCAGTTGCTCTCACAGTCAAAAAGTGTTTCCTGATGTTCAGAGGCACCCTCCTGTGTTTCAGTTTGTACCCATTGCCTCTGGTCCTGTCACTGGGTGCCAATGAAAAGAGCCTGGCTCTCTCGTCTTTATACCCTCCCTTCAGGTATTTATATACATTAGTAAGGTCCCCCCCTCAGCCTTCTTTTCTCCAGGTGGAACAGTCCCAGCTCCCTCAGCCTTTCCTCATAGAAGAGATGCTCCAGTCTCTGAATTGTCTTTGTGGCCCTTCGCTGGACTCTCTCCAGTATGTCCATGTCTCTCTTGTACTGGGGAGCCCAGAACTGGACACAGTACTCCAGGCGTGGCCTCACCAATGCTGAGTAGAGGGGAAGGGATGACCTCCCTCAACCTGCTGACAAATGTGATGGAAGCTTTTGGTATTGCTAGAGACATTCTAACCTTTGTCAAAGGTTGTTTTCCACGGGCAATACATTGTTTAGGCATTCACCAGCAACACAACGTGTGCAAATACATTTTTGTTTACACATAAGTAATCAGCCTCAGGGGAGCAGTTGGTTTTATCTGGTCACTTTTTGTGTATAGTTTCTCTCTTCTGTCAAAGAAAAAAAATGCACTAGCAATATTTAGGGTGAAAGTAATATTTTAGTTCTATGAAAAATGTGTTAAGGTTTCAAAACTTCTGCATTTCAGTGAAACCATTACTGTTCATGTTTTCATGGTCAGATGGTGACTAGGGCAGAAGCCTTGCTCGTGTGAGAACCAGCTTCAGTTCTTTGTGATGGTTGATTCAGAGAAGAGGCTTTTACGGTGCTCCTTAGCATAGCATCTGAATCTGATAACATGGGGTTAATGACTATCCATTTCTGTCTTAGAGCAGAAATTTTGTTGTGGGCTAAAAATATTCTCCAATCCAAAAGTTTTTTGTTTTGTTTTTAATAGCTCTTGTTGTATGAACTAGATCTCAATGGAAGTTTTAACCTTTTTTTCCAATGACCTCAACAATGGTAGGAAAGGAACCGAAGCTAAACCTTAACCATCAAGCACTGACTCCTCTTCCTTCTACAAATGACTCTTGTCTGCTTTATGAGCATATAAGTTCTATTGAAGTGTGAGAAGCTGATCGAAGTTAAAGGTAGTGCCATGAGGAATGGACGGATCTCTCAGTCAATTAGGGGAAAGTTTTGAGAGAAAAAGCCAAACTTCAGATGATGAAACTGGAATTATAAGGGACTGGTACCAAGATAACTATATTCGTAATACCATTTAATGCCAAGATCACCTAGGTAAACACATCAGAAATTTGGGTACGGATGTAGCAAAACTAGGACCAACGGGAGAGAACTGATTATGGCAGGGCTGCTAATTTGGGAGGACAGAGGGGCAGAGAAGGCTGGATAGGAGTACAGGCATAGGAAAATGGAGAGCAGGATAGAAGGGGTTGGTTGCATGTAAGCAAGCTGCTGGTCACTATGCTTTTCTGGCTGAGACCTATGCCTGATCACCACAGTCTGCACTATCTGCTTATTAAACTAATAATTATTCCTAAGTATTTTTGGTGCGAGTATGCTTTTTATTTTGTGTGTGTGTTTTATGTGCCTGATGTGCTAAGTCAACTTCAGGTTGGACTAATCAGGGAGTAGGATGAGATCTGGATGCCCAGCAACTGAGAGCACTGTGGTCTGAGTGCTACTGATCACACCTGAGGCTGGCTGCTGGAGAGACCTGGGGTGTGTGTGTTTATATTCTGATACCAAACTTCAAGCTGGTCTAGCCAGTGAGAAGAGGAGACCTCGCTGGAAAGACCTGAGGTCTGAGATGGTAACTGGGAAAGGGGCCTGGGTCCATGCCTCCCTGGTCCATGGGATTGTGGATAGACTTAAAAGTCCATCCTGGTATTCTAGGCATCCATGAATGTGAGTGTGTATGCTCTGCTAGCAAGCTGCAGTCTTGATCAGTTGGAGAGGAGGAACAGAGTCAGGCTGTGTTGCTCACGTGTGTGTGACAGTGCCTTGTAGTAATATGAGTGCCACTAAAAGCACTGTTCTTGGTCTGTGTTAATCTGTGTCGTTGGCCATGTGTATTTTATGCATGTGTTTTTGCATCTTTGGAGTATGTGCTCAGCTTTGCTGGCTAGACTTGAAAATGCAAACCACAGGAGCCTCATCCACCAGACAGGGATGGGAGGAATCCCCTGGCCTTCAGGCTCCACCAGTCTGGCTCTAGCAGCCTGGGAAGTAGACCCCTCCTGAGTCCCAAAGTCCATCAGATTTGTCTACCCGCAGCAAAGACTGATAGGTTTATGGGCACTTTGGTTATACGTAAAAACTCTTCAGTGGCCCTTATATCTTCTCCCCTGGAAGCCAGACATAAAAACAACAGGGCAGTGAATAGAAACTGAATGAAAACAAACTCAACAAATAAACTATTAATTACAAACAAGACAATTAGTCTGCAAGTTAGTTGTGTGAATTTCAACTTGACAGTATTTCTTAAATTCAAGTTTTATAGTTCTAAATGTGCTTGTATTCTGCTCTGGATGCAATTTTGTTAATGGATTGGAAAAGCTGAATGTGTTAGCTTTACTGAATATGTAATATAGCTGTATTATTTACATGTAAAAAAAAAATTTTCCTTTTTCAGTATGAATTTTATGCCACTTGAAGAAAATTGTACTATTATAAAATATTATCTAAAAGTGTAAAATATTCAAATTTCATTCATTTGTTAAGTAAAATGTGCAATTTGTTTTCATTCAAAATTGAATCATTTTGACTTGCACAGCTTTCATTAAAACACATCTGATGATTATCTTGAGKCTAAAAAGACTAATAATGGACAAACTATTAAATCCACAACATAATGAGTGCTGAACATTAAAACAGGTGCATTATGGATACTACCATATGCTTTGAACTGATCTTTGCTGGGAATTCCTATAAATTTCTTCTGGTATTAAAAAGTAAACTGTCTCTCATCTGTAACAATCTGACATGTACAGATGACAGATGGCCTGGAAGGCCTTACAGGTTCTTTTTCCTCCATAAAGAAGTGTTAAAAATGAAGCATATTATCTATTATTTTCCTGTGCCCTTTTTATCACTTTCTGACTAAACAGAAAAGTGATGTATTACAGGGCAGTTGCCCACACTGTGACATTTCAGATGTGATTATCAAAATGCAGCACACTGGTTGCTGAGGTTTTTTTAAATGAATGTGACAGGAGTTAGCATTTCACAAGTGCACACTCTGTAATCTCAACACTGCAGTAATTCATTGGGTTGTCTGCATGCCACAGTCAGAGTTCCCACAACTCCATGGCACAAATTTTAATTTTCTTAATCTATACAAATCTACAGGCTGCTATTGATGATTTTTCTCAAATTATTATTAGAAAGTATCTTTTAAAGATAGCGTACTTTGCAGACTGAAGCTTTCATCTAAGCTGAAGTTCAACCAGTTCACTGTATCTAGTGTCTCTCAGCAGCTGCTCTCTCCCTCAAGGACAGCATCTTTAAACTATGCAAACTGTACAGAAGAAAGCACATTAGTAATCAAAAGCTGGATGACTTTTATTAATCTCTGTTTCGTTATTGATCAGACACAGCAACATGGCAAAGGGAATTGCGTTGACTATCAAGAGAAGAGACTGGAGAGACCAGAAAGCAATAGGTTCACTGAAAATCACTCAGACTAGTACACCAGGAAGTAGAAAAAGTCACTAGTTTTGAGCACTGCTCAGAAGAAACTTCCATTACTATCACTTCCCATCATTTTCATCTTTCTTCAGGGAAGTTAAGACCAAAAACTTCAGAAAATTCCTTGCTTGTCTGATTATTCCTTTGTCTGGATGTATATTGCTACCTGACTGCCAGGTTATACAAACATCCCTAATGCAGATATCATGCATCAGTAATAGAAAATAAAAGGAGTATCTCGTATGCTTATACAAGTTAGCTGCTTACAAGGCACGCTAACAAACCATAGACCGTCTATATAAATTCTTGCACAGCATCAGTATGAATCATGTCTTGTCCTCCATGCAGAGACCTGTATCTCTGTGTGATTCTGCCAATGATAGAAATGTCACGTCTGTTACTCTGTTGGAGCTACTACTGCTGTATCTATCTCTATTGAGTTTTTAAGGTTTTTTTCTCAAACTCTATACGTTGCTTGGCATTCCCAAATAACTATTTTACAGCTGCTTTGTATCAGAAGCATGAGGGGGTAGAGGGAGATGACCAGTGAACTTCTGTGCAGATTTTCACTGTTCTAGTGTATATCTCTTTATAATCCTTTTATACACATTTTTTTGTATTCACTGGGGAGCGCTATTCAAACACAAATCTTTTTGCATAAGCCTATTCAGTTTGAGGTTTTTTGCATCCTCCAAGGAAGATGGACTTTCTTCTATTTCACTATATTCAAGAGAGCTTTTTCAGGCATATTATGGGATGGAATATTTAGTGCTCTTTAGTGGAATGGAGGGATTAGAACACACAGGTGATGGAAGTACCAAAAACTACCACAGGTCAGCTGTGACTGTAAGTTACAGTCATCTGTGGGCTATTTAAATTTTTCTTTTGTCTCCATTTCTTTTGTACTGGATGAAGGCTTTTGCACTGCACTAACGATGATTATTTATTTTTTTAAATTGTTTTGTCAGCAGAGTAGCTCATTCTAAGAAGAGTCAGACACGTGTTGGTGCCAATTTCTTATGTCAAACTGAGTAGCGTTTATCTGTTACGCTTTGATTAAAATATAAAAGCACATAAGTTATTCCACCATTTTAAGCTAGATATGAGTCAAGACATACATAAAGGCTGTCCATCGCTTCCAGGTGTCTGCAGTATTATTCCATGGTACAAAGTGATTTCAGATCTCTTCTGCTGTTTGGGTTATTTACTTCTAGGAATAAACCAAACTCTCTGATATCCAAAGAAGTCAGAGAAACACATTTTGTTATTACTAAACTAGCTGCAGAAAAGTAATGCTATAGATTTGTATTTAAATGGGGGAATATCTTTTTTTTTTTTTTCCCCCCAGTGGTACCTAAAATCTGTAAATAATACATGAAAAGACCACAATAGAACTATTCAAAGTCACATGAAAACATGGTTGTAAAACACAGAGGAGGGGAAACTGGTGATCTGGGTCCTCTGTGAATATTCAGCTATGTTGTAAGTAACAGACAGTTTTCTATTAACATAGCAATCCAACACTAGTTTTATGGCAACACTAAAGCTTTCTGATAATGATTTAGATAAACTAATCTGTGACATTGAGGAAATCCTGACCACAACCAAAAGAATATCTGAGGAAGATGTTGATCTGCTAAAAGCGTAAAATAAGGGTAAGATAAGACAAATTGGTCACGTATCCTCCCTTACCTTGTAGGAATAGCTGAGGCACTTAATCTATTTTCTGTTTTTTAACAGCCTGAGGAAATACCATCTTTAACCTTGTATTTTATTCTTGATGCACCATGTACTCTACAGCTACTTTGACAATAAAATTATAGTTCTGCTTAGATGATGAAGTCTTAGGGAAACAGCAATTTTTTCAACTCTTCAACGTAAAYGTTACCTCTGAAAATGGAATTATGGAGGGTGTATATGCTGTTGAAAGATTTGAAAGGAATTGAGACTTTTACTGAGAGAGAGAGGGACATTAAGGGATCTTTCCTGCCCCACCTCCTTTTATCCTGCCATAATACTTTCAATTCACTATATCCCAAACTGCTGCAAAATGTCTTTTCCAAAACCAGTACATTAAAAAGAAAGTGTAGGTTTTTTGGTGGTGGGGTTTTTTTTTTTTGTTGTTGGTTTTTTTTTTTTTGGTTTTTTTTTGGGTTTTTTTGTGTGTATGTTGTTTTTTAAGAAAAGTGTTGTGGAAAAGAATTCAAAATTTTGCAGCATTTAGAAAAAATCTTTAACTACTTTAGTATTTAGCTATAATAGCATAATGTATTATTTAAGTCTACTAAAACATAATAAGAATCTGCAGTGCACACATAAAAATCCAAATTTTGATATCTCTAATTTTTCATATACACATATCATAATCTATTTGATTTTACAGTTCAGCAAACTGAGAACATCCATTCTACCCCACTGCGAGAAAAACATTAGCAACTAGGGAATCCAGAATCAAAACATGCAGTGTTGTAAATTATTAAAAGGAGGGTTGTCTGTCCTGCTAACCCATTGATTGTGCATAGCGATGGGTTGGCATAGTGCGCTTGAACCCGTACATCAGCAAGTACTGTCAAAATGAATTATTCATGAATAGTAGGCCACTATCTGCCTGGGATCCTTATTTCATCTGGAATCCTATGGTAAGCAAAATGATTTCCACTGTCACTATATCATTAAACTGTGGATTTCAGACTGCATCGTATTTTCTCTGTGTGTGTGTGTCTTAAAAAAAAAAAAAAAAAAAAAAAAAAAATCATTTCTCTAGTAGAAGACAATCTTTCCTTTACATGTTCTAACAGTTCTGCACCAACATGGATAACAGATAATCATGAATTTAATCTTGGTTCATGAGGATTTTTGTACCTCCTGTGTTGATTCCCAGTTTCACATTTTGATTTGAATGATGGCAGTATGTATGCCATCAACTGATAACTTAGCTCCTGTTGTTAGGTTATTATTCAGATGGATGCTTCGGTATTTCCAACATCAGGCTGTGCATTTACAATGCACTGCTTTACAGTGTCCCATTGTAGGCACCAGTGTCATCCAAGTAATTGGGTACGCTTACATGATTTTACGTGCTTTGACTTTTTTAATTTTTTTTTTTAAATTATGATCTTTTTTAGCAATGGAAGGGGCATGAGATGTATTTATTGCAGTTTTTCCATTTTTTTCCGTTCTCTTATTGGGCCTCTTTCACAAACATCTTTTTGCAAAATCTTTACTGTTGTATGAAGGGAGAAAAAAAAACAACTGAAAATGCAATGTTACATAGCTTTGTGGTTTTTGGTATACCTTCAGAAGAAAATACAATCACTGTAATCATAGCTAGTGTTGGTGCTATTCACTGCATGGCAACAGGGTAAAGGSACTAAGTGACAGTGCTATATGTGCAGCATATGAATTGGAACTGAGGCACAGATCAGAATTGGCTTTGCAGATTGACATCTAATAGTAGGCATCTACAATGCAGTATCAAARCTTATATTATAGCCACCAGAGATCAAGTCAACGATGTCAATAAACATAGTTCAGAGAGTACAAACCCTAAAGTGATAAATTGACCCACAGCTGATTGAGTACCTCACTAAACTATGATAGCCCTCCTCGCTCACAAGATCTGATGATAAAGGCAGCTTTGACACTGCATTGTAGATTTCTGAATTTAAGTGAATTTTATCTATGGTCTGTAACAAGGGGAATAAGGTCTTACTCTGCATCCTCCTGACAGCTGGTGCCTCCAGTTATGCCACCTTTTTTTGTTGGATTTTGGCGGAGGGGGGAAGGGAGAGGCATTAAGGGAAAAACTCATGCCAATGGGAAGAGCCAGACTGAAGGACCATGTGGCAAGGTGAATAAACAAAACCCTTTAAAAGGTAAAAATTATCCACTGCCCCGATGGCCTTTCCCTTCATCTTCTGCAAAATTTAAGTCCTAGGGGACAACCTCCAGTGCAGAATTCAGAAAAATTATACTGAAGGCTCGGGAGGTGAGATAGAATTTGCACTAGTATAAGTGACAGGTTTTTTAAAAAAAGCTGTTTGTTTTGTCTGTCCTTATTCTTTTGTTATGTGGCATTCCCTCACTATAATTCTCTYACATCATTCAGTGAAATGATCCTTTGTAGTGAGAACTGAAAAATGAACATTAGAGAAGTGAACATGCAAGCAGGTTACTTTATGCAATTAATTATTAAAGGGAATGTGAGGCAGAAAACCCAACCTAGTAAAACAATCAGGTAGATGAGCAATTTATTTCCTGGGAGAAGAAGATTTAAAGTTTGGCTCTAAGCAAGTAAGCAGCTCTTCTCACAGCACCAAAGAGTAAGGAATGTTACGCTTTCTGCTAATAAGTCTCTGAATAAAAAAAGCAGAAGTTAATGCATGGAAGCTAGTGTACATCATAGAGTGGTTTATTATATGCTTCTTTATTGCTGTAAATTAATATTAAAATATGAATGGGGTAGAGGGAAGAGGAACTGAAGTGTAGATGTGACCTGTCATTTTCATCTCTGCAAGAAGGGGAATYTCTTCTGTAATGCTTTCACCCTCATTAGAAAACACAATTTTAAGTGAATAAATACATATATATGTGTATGATTTTCTCTTGTGAAACTGTTTATAAATGACTGAAGCCCTGCACTGTGGGGGGAGAGTCATAAACATTGGTAATGGAGAATACAAATGCCTCCTGATACAATTGCGTGTTCCTTCCCACGCTGCAGGACTGTTCCCTGCAGAGGAGCTCTCAGTGGTTGGCTGGCAATGTTCTTGTTTCCTCTCAACATGCAGAAGCACAAGCCCATTGTCAGCACAGCTTCCAGAGAGGATCGGTAGCCAAAATTACCCCCTTTCTTTTGCTTTTGATAGACAACTGAACATTAGGTTGAGCTTCCTCTTTACTTGCGGAGTTCAGCATTTTCCTATGAATGATATCCTCCCCTGGCAAAGGCTATGAAAAATCCTTTAAACTGTGGATTACAGAGTTTTCCTGCCTTTGATGTAGAAAGAGCTAGCAGGATTCAGGCCTGAAGGGCGTGTTATCTATAAATTTCATGTATTAAGATGAAAGAAGGAAAGAAACTTCTGGATGACATTATGAGGGAAACTGGTCTCTTCGCCCTAATGCTGGCTTAAATCAGGTGAGGTTTGATGTTATGAGACAGTTGTCTCAGGTTACTAGTATTGCTCTATTTCAAAGGATTTAAACTTAGTCCTACTACTCATTAACCTAAGCTATGTTACTTGTGAGAGTCTTGTTTCAGAGTTAACATTGTGTAGGCAACAAGCAGCACAGAAGTCCCGTAAGTCCAAACCCTAAGGCCCATAGAATCTTTTTCTTCCACTTTCCCAGTTGTGTAAGTATTTAGGATAACTAAACTGCCTCTGATCACCACTATGAAGTCCAGATTAATGTTAAAATTATTTTTTGTGCCCAGTAGCAGGGAATTAGCCCTGTGATTGTGACAACCCAACCCAAATCTCTGGACAGTGCTGTGACAGTCTCTTGCGTTGTATGACACTAGATTGAAAAGGGCTGAAGCAAGYGTGAGACAGTGTCAACTCCTGTTAGGTCAAATTGTGATGAAGATTTTGCTGGACTGTGTCATGTTCTGTTTGACGAAATGGTATCTAGCTGAACTGTTACCTCAATTATTTTGTGAATTGTCCTGCTTAGCCCACATGCCATGCTAAGCAGTATAAAMAGCAACATCAGACATTGTTGTTACTCCCAGTACAGTTGTTGGTAACCTGGATGAACTCAGAATAAGTTACGTTTTCAGTTTTGTTCTGAAGGAACCTGGATTCTTTTTATATAGTTATTTGGGTCTTATGTGATGTTCAGCAATCCTACTGGAATCTTAATCCTACAGCAATCTTAACTGGAAGGCTGGATTTGCTGAGGTTGCCAATATATCCTCATCCCATCTTAAAAGAGCTGCCAAATGTCTGAATACATAGGCTGTGTCCTATTCCTTGCTGGTTTTGTGGCAAAATAAACAAAAAAATAAATTCAACGAAACTCCTAAACTTCTTTTCAATTATATTTACTAGCATCACTTTCTGTCTCATGTCTGGCTTCCAAACTTACAATAACAGCTTCAGATTGATGTCTTGTTGTCCAGACCCATCCAAGAAAAGACATCAGGAACAAGACAAACCAAACACGTTTGGTAACCAGAGATTGCTGTTGGGTCTCTGAAACGTGCTCTCTTGCATATGGGATGATTTAAAATAATAAATATGTTCTGGGGAGAGGCAGAAGCTAGCAGCTTACAGTGTTTTCTGGGAGGTTAGCCTTCYGTCGCAACTAGCACTGGGATGGTTCAGCTGCAGAAGTGATCCTTCTTGAAGGGAGAATCTGTAGACTTCATTAGAATAATCACATTACTTTACAAATGTCTTCTAACCATGATGTAATAGAATATCAAGTGCATGTGGAAAAGGAAGTAGAAAAACGATGACATAATAGTTGGAGTGTTCCAAAGTTACACGAAAGGACAGACAAACAGAGATCTCCTGGGAGTAGTCTCTGGCCTTAAACATGAAAAAGACAAATAGTTTCATATTCCAAAGGAATTAAGAAGTGGGGAGGGGGTGAAAGGCTCAAGAATAGCCCTTAGTAAATTTGTTCCATCTCACTGGGATCACGTAAGTGAAAATTCGTAGCAGATACCGCCTTTTTCATTGTAATGCTAGAGCTGTATTGATTAGCTCCTCACAGTTTAATAGCTGACCTGACATTGAGCCAACAGCTGCAACAGAATATTTTGTCACTGTGTGTTTTCTGTTCACCTGTTGTGAACATTTTAATAAATGTGAATTGAATCCCACATAAAAAGCCACAATTTGAAGACAAAAATGAGAAAACAATGTTTGAAGACTTGCCCTCCTGGAGCAGATCAGAGTTTCCAGCAGCCTTAACAGTGTAATCTCATGTTTCTCACAATGGTCAACGTTTCCACTGAGGGAGGGATCATGAGAAAAAGGACAAGCATGGTATAACCACAACATGACTTTCAGCAGTGAGGAACATAGGAATTTCTAAATTGGAGACTGTCTGGATCCCTGTGCTTCTTATCTACAGGTAGCAATTTCTTCAATCTATTTATTTTATCAGCTACAGGAGTTGCTCCTTTAGATTGATGGGTAGGCATCTGCCAGAGAGCATTGAGGTGCTGGAGCGTGTCCAGAGGAGGGCAACGAAGCTGGTGAAGGGTCTGGAGAACAAGTCTGATGAGGAGCAGCTGAGGGAACTGGGACTGTTTAGCCTGGAGAAGAGGAGGCTGAGGGGAGACCTTATCACGCTCTACRGCTACCTGAAAGGAGGTTGGAGTGAGGTCAGTGTCGGTCTCTTCTCCCAAGCAACTAGCGATAGGACAAGAGGAAATGGCCTCAAGTTGTGCCAGGGGAGGTTTAGASTGGATATTAGGACACATTTCTTCACCTAAAGGGCTGTCAAGCATTGGCACAGGCTGCCCAGGGAAGTGGTGGAGTCCCCATCCCTGGAGGTATTTAAAAGTAGATGTGGTGCTTAGGGACATGGTTTAGTGGTGGACTTGGCAGTGCTAGGTTAACGGTTGGACTCRATGATCTTAGAGGTCTTTTCCAACCTAAATAATTCTATGATTCTATTCAGTGTTCATTGACAATGCCTGAAGGAAGTCCTAGTGCCTGCAAGTCTCRGGATCATACTGACTTAGGCTGGGGTTTTGCTTGTGAAGTCATTGTTCTTTCTTTCAGTTGCCTCCAGTAAGAAATCTCAGTAACAGTCTTGCATGCAAAACCACTTTTTTTTCCCTTCTCCCTCTGCCCACCACCCACCAGTAAAAAATAAGGCTTGACTGTCCCTGGCTAACAAAGAAAATTAAGAAAGTGACTGCGACTGAATGATTTTATAAATTATTGCCTACCACTGTAATAAGTAATTATCACTTCTGTGCTGTAATGCAATTCATTATATATGTCAACTTAAGCAACTGTACTTCCACAGCTACGAGTTGAAAAGCAGTAGTGGTTAGAAGGGCAGGGGTGCCAGGTCCTTTTCCTATCACTTATGGATGGAATGTGCAGATTGGTATACATTGATTGTACTCACCTACTCACCTCTGTTTTCCCGAAACAGCTTTCCCCTTATATCTATCTGAACTTAAAAAAATCCTCTTACAACATCTAGAGGCACTTAATATAAAAAACTCAATGATGACAATGTTACTTATTTGAAGTGTTTGCAAATCCTCCTTTTTCCTTTTTTTTTTTTTTTTTTTTTTTTTTTTTTTTTTTTTTTTTTTTTTTCTTTCTCTTCTTCTGTCAGAATCAGAAGTCTAAATGCACTGTGTGAACAGACTAGCCCTGGCTATCTGGTTTAGGAAAGTAAGATTAGTAATTGTAGTCACTGGGATACTGGACTATTTTTGTGGTCCCTAGGTTCCTGTGGAGTATCTTGCTTTCACTAGTGGAGAAAACCTATAAAATATGGCCAGGTGGTATGTGAACATTGGGTAATTTAGATGCCTTCAAACTCGTGACATAATCACACAGAAGGACATGGCATTGCCAATTGTTTAACATCAAATGCTCATAAACCTAGTAAAATTTAAATTGCATCCCTAATTACCAAATACATCTCATCAGTTTCTGTCACTCACAGCACAAATGTGAAAAGTTGCCAGAGTTAGAGCACTTCACTACTCTGTTTACTGAAGGGCAATCTTTATGAATTTACCTCTGGAGAGTAAAAGACTTCTGACTTTTTCAGTGCTACATCAGCTTCTCTGTCTTCTCTTGCATACAAATACTTTTCCTGATGCTTCATTATGAAGTGAACTGCTTTAGAAGTTGCCATCACTTTTATATGGGTAACAGTGCTGAATGATTAAATCCTATTGTCTGCACTTTCTATAAAAGTCATTAAAGTGGAAAAGACCTACCTCTAAATTGAAATTCTGCCTTCAAGGTCATTATCATTTTACCTCTTCTGCCTTGTCTGATACATACTGGTGTATACTCTAAAAGCAGAAAAATATACCCAATTTCCGATTAAAAAAACAAAGCAATACAATCGCTGTCAAGTCAGAAAATGGGAAAATATCCATCAGCACATTGCTCTCACAGCCTTTAGTTTTCATGTCAATGACCCATAAAGCTATTCTCAAAGCTGTCCATTCCCCCTTTTTTCCCCTACGTTATTGCTTGTTCATCATCTGATTCCTATAGCTGTGATGGTGAAGATCATTCTGATTCTGTATCTTTCTGCAGAATAACCCCAAAAACATAATTTGAAAGGCAGGGAGGCATATGTACCTTAAGCTCTAATTGTTCACCTGTTCCTTAGACTCATTACTAATCCCGAATGCTGATTATAGTGATATCAATGAGATTTTAATAGTTTTGGTGGGTAATATCTGATTCAACACTCAAACAGAAATGATCCTGTGTATTAGCTGGCATGCACCAGCAGCTGGGATTTTCTAGTATTAAATACGGGTTTAATAAAGTAAAGAAAAAAAAGTATACCAATGCCCTCATACAGAAACTCTGTTTCTGCAGAAAATTACTGGAGTGTGTTCAGTGGAATTGGTCTATCTGAGGGTGAGAAATATCCTTTGTCAGCCTATCGAAGTAATGAATCAAGAACTGTAGTAGCCTGTGCAGATACTCCATACCACACCACTAGCTGAATATAATTGGGTAAAACATAGAGCCAGTTTGCTCGTACCTGAAGGAACAACCTGAGGGAACTCACTCTTACAAAACCCTTATCATCTTATCCCAGCTCTATAAAATCAAAGAAATGTCACGAGGAGAAGCTGAATTACCCAGCTGGTAGGGCACTGGATTAGGACCCTGGGAAGCTGGGGCTAAATTAATGTTTTGCAAAGGGGAATCTAAACATTAGATCATAGAATCATAGAACAGTTTGGATTGGAATGGACCTTTAAAGGTCATCTAGTCCAACCCCCCTGCCATGGGCAGGGACATCTTCAACTAGATCAGGTTGCTCAGAGCCCCCTCCAACCTGACYTTCAATGTTTCCAGGGATGGGGCATCTACCACCTCTCTGGGCAACCTGTGCCAGTGTTTCACCACCCTCAGCGTAAAAAATTGCTTCCTTATATCTAGTCTAAATCTACCSTCTTTTAGTTTAAAGCCATTCCCCCTTGTCCTGTCGCAACAGGCCCTGCTCAAAAGTTTGCTGCCATCTTTCTTATAAGCCCCCTTTAAGTACTGAAAGGCTGCAATAAGGTCTCCTGGAAGCCTTCTCTTCTCCAGGCTGAACAACCCCAACTCTCTCAGCCTTTCTTCATAGGAGAGGCATTCATCCCCCTGATCATTTTCGTGGCCCTCCTTGGGACCCGCTCCAACAGGTCCATGTCTTTCTTATGCTGAGGGCTCCAGAGCTGGAGGCAGAACTGCAGGTGGGATCTCACCAGAGCAGAGTAGAGGGGCAGAATCCCCTCCCTTGACCTGCTGGCCACGCTTCTTGTGATGCAGCCCAGGAGATGGTTGGCCTTGTGGGCTGCGAGTGCACATTGCCGGCTCATGTCCAGCTTTTCATCCACCAGTGCCCCCAAGTCCTTCTCAGCAGGGCTGCTCTCAATCCCTTCATCCCCCAGCCTGTATTGATACTGGGGGTTGCCCCGACCCAGGTGCAGGACCTTGCACTTGGCCTTGTTGAACCTCATGAGGTTCACACGGGCCCACTTCTTGAGCTTGTAGATGTCTCTGAAGTAATTGCCCTAATTACTTCAAGGGGACAGTCCATTTCATAGAACCATAGAATGGTTTGGGTTGGAAGGGACCTTAAAGATTATCTAGTTCCAAACCCCCTGCTATGGGCAGGGACACCTTCCACTAGACCAGGTTGCTCAAAGCCCCATCCAACCTGGCCTTGAACACTTCCAGGGATGGGGCGTCCACAACTTCTCTGGGCAACCTGGTCCAGTGCCTCACCACCCTCAGAGTGAAGAATTTCTTCCTTCTAGCTAATCTAAWTBTACCCTCTTTCAGTTTAAAGCCATTAACCCTTGTCCTATCACTACAGGCCCTTGTAAAAAGTCCCTCTCCATCTTTCTTGTAGGCCTCCTTCAGGTACTGGAAGGGTGCTATAAGGTCTCCCCCGGAACCTTCTCTTCTCCAGGCTGAACAACCCCAACTCTCTCAGACTATCTTCACAGGAGAGGTGCTCCAGCCCTCTGATCACCTTCGTGCCCCACCCCCCACCCCAGACTCGCTCCAACAGGTCCATGTCCTTCTTATGTTGGGGGTCCCAGAGCTGAATGCAGTACTCTGGGTGGGGTCTCATGAGGGTGGAGTAGAGGGGGAAAATCACCTCCCTGGACSTGCTGGTCCTGCTTCTTTTGATGCAGCCCAGGATATGGTTGGCTTTCTGGGCTGCAAGCGCACATTGCCAGGTCATGTTGAGCTTCTCATCAACCAACACCCCCAAGTCCTTCTCCTCAGGGCTGCTCTCAATCCATTCTCTGCGCAGCCTGTATTTGTGCTTGGGATTGCCCCGGCCCATGTGCAGGACCTTGCACTTGGCCTTATTGAACTTCATGAGGTTTGCATGGGCCCACCTCTGGATGGCATCCCTTCTTTCCAGCATGTYGACTGCACCACACAGGTTGGTGTTGTCAGCAAACTTGCTGAGAGTGCACTCAATCCCACTGTCCATGTTGCTGACAAAGATGTTAAACAGTGCCGGTCCCAATACCGACCCCTGAGGAACACCACTCATCACTGGTCTCCACTTGGACATCGAGCYGGTGACTGCAACTCTTTGAGTGCGACCATCCAGCCAATTCCTTATCCACYRAGTGGYCCATCYGTCAAAYCCATGTCTCTCCAATTTAGAGACAAGGATGTCATGTGGGACAGTGTCAAATGCTTTGCACAAGTCCAGGTAGATGACGTCAGTTGCTCTTCCCTTATCCACCAATGCTGTAACCCTGTCATAGAAGGCCACCARATTTGTCAGGCACGATTTGCCCTTAGTGAAGCCATGTTGGCTGTCACCAATCACCTCCTTATTTTCCATGTGCCTTAGCATAGYTTCCAGGAGGATCTGTTCCATGATCTTCCCAGGCACAGAGGTGAGRCTGACTGGCCTGAAGTTCCCCGGGTCTTCTTTTTTTCCCTTTTTAAAAATGGGGGTTATGKTTCCCCTTTTCCAGTCAGTGGGAACTTCACYGGACTGCCACGACTTCTCAAATATGATGGATAGTGGCTTAGCAACTACRTCCGCCAGTTCCCTCAGGACCCACGAATGGATCTCATTGGGTCCCATGGACTTGTGCACCTTCAGGTCCCTTAGATGGTCTCGAACCTGCTCTTCTCCTACAGTGGGCGGCTCTTCATTCTCCCAGTCCCTGCCTTTGCCTTCTGTGACTTGGGTGGTGAGGCTTGAGCACTAGCTGGTGAAGACTGAGGCAAAAAAGTCATTGAGTACCTCYGCCTTCTCCGTATCCTGGGTAACCAGGTCTCTTGTTTCATTCCGGAGAGGGCCCACATTTTCCCTAGTCTTCCTTTTATCCCTGACGTACCTCTAGAATCTTTTCTTGTTGCCTTGACGTCCCTGGTCAGATTTAATTCTATCAGGGCTTTAGCTTTCCTAACCTGATCCCTGGCTGCTYGGACAATTTCTSTGTATTCCTCCCAGGCTACCTGTCCTTGCTTCCACCCTCTTCTGTTCTGACCTAAGACAGCTACTTCAGATGTGATTTGCTTCTCTCTACCTACTGATTATAAAGGATATAGTAGCTTTGAATTTAAACTGTATTTTTAGGTTGTAAAGTAAAAGCAGGGAAGTCCTGCTTATCTGCTTCACCAGCATTTGGCAAATCTCCACGTTTCCTCTCCACCTTTTCCTTGTCTTTATTCAGATTTGAAGCTCATCCAGGGCAGAGGAGGTTCACTCTCTTTAAGAAGGCCTGTTACAATGGGATTGCAATCTCTTTTTGGATAGAGGCTGCTGTAATACAAATTGCAACAAAAGCCCATCTTTGTCTCAAGAGTTAGCGTGTATGTATGCACACATTCACACACCTGTATATTTGTTTAATGGAATAATATTCATTATACTTGCTAAGGTCAACGTTTGCTGCAAAGCAAAAGTCTGACCTTTAGTATCTCAACCTACGTGCAAGAAGGCATAATCCTTGGAGTGAATTACAACTTTTGTAAAAGATAAGTAATTGGTGAATAGCAAACAGTGCCAGAGTGCATGGGAGACGTACCTAAGATCTCTGAACATTTGAGAAAATAAAAAACAGAATTACTGCTGGTGTAACTCTCCTGCCTTAGTGTGACTCCCTTTATTCTTGAAATCACTGGTTAGAGGTGATCAAGCTCTTCCTATAAATGACAAAATGTTCTTACCTGCATGGTTATATGCTTAAACAGTAATCCACAAAATGATAAAAAGTTTAGTAAAGCATTTTTAGTAGGGGTACTTTCAAACATGCACAGTGTTTGACCTACCTTTTCTCCATCAAAATTATTTGGAATTTTGCTGTGATTTCAATGGCAAAGGTCTTATACTTGTTGTTAAAAGGAGGGAGAATCAGACAGAGCATTGCTGGTAACTCAGAAATACTCCAGTCCTGATTCATGTGCATTTCTATGCAACCAAATTTCTAAATCATTATATGGAAGTCATGGCCCATATTGGCCAGTGTATGGAAGTCATGGTCCAGGGTAATTGTTGCMGCCTATGCCCATGTCCTCTCCCTGAGCACCCTTGGGCATGATCAGGTCATGAACTGTGGAGCAGSTGAATTTTTCCTGAAATCCAGTCCTTTCTGCTTTGCATATCAGGGCTACAGTAAGGAAATATGTGGCTTGCCTTAGTAAAAAAAGTTTCTAATTTCTTCTCTAACCAACATAGTTTATCTTTCACTATCAGTCTTTGTGAATTTAATAATCTGGAATGGATTTAGTGTTAGGAGGAATGCTTGAATTTAAATCACTTCACTCTCATGTCTATGAATAGTATGACAGCAGGAAGGATAATTTCACCTCTGGCTGTATGAGTTGGTTCCCCTAATCTAACCAAAAAACCAATAATGCTAGTGTGTCCCACAGAGATATTGGTTGACTTGCAAGAATAAGTTTTTAGGAGGTTTATTCAGTGCAGATTTTGTGAGAGAGTAACTAGAGTGGTAGTTGAGGGTTTTATTTTTTTATCCTTGAATTTCAATCTCAGGTGCCATGTGTGTGTGAGAAAATGAAASTTGACTTTATAAGACAACTTCCTAAACTTCAGTGTTTGATTCAGACTTAAGTGACTGTTTCCAATGGGTTGTGTTTTTGTTTTGGAAGTGATTCATTCATCTCTCTTATGAGTGGGATTCAACATTCGTTTGTTGGAATGTGGAGATGTTTGGATTGTGGTGATTTTTTGTTTGGATTTCTTCTGTAAGGTATGTTACTTTTAATATTCTATGAAAAAAATGTACACAGCAAATTTTCTGCAATGACTTTAAAACATTCAAAATATAGCAAAGACTTATAACAGTTTTAACCAGCTGGTCTTTTAGCATGCAATTTTATTTTTGGCTACCATGGTCAAAACACAGAATGAACAGGGTTATATCTGGGGTGGCTGCAGAGCAGCTGAGATCACACCTGGCCCAATCTGGAAAAGAGTCTTAATATTCCCAGACACCAACTAGCTGTGGCTTCTTTCTGACATTATGGCTTCTCACAGAGATGCTGCTCATAGCAGGACCTGTTTCTGCTTAAATCAAGACCTGATTTACCTGTTTACAGTATTGAATTTGAACCGTTATAATCTTCACCAGATACTTAAGTTCTTTGAAGTCTGTGCACATGCAAAGATTTTTCCTTCCTTTTCTTTCTAGTCAAGTATATTGGTACTTGTTTTTTATCAGATTTATCTTTAGATTTTTACAGTCTCCTTTCCCAATTGCATACTATTATCACCTCTTTATGCTAATGCTCTCCCTCGCTGCCTGTATTATCATCCCTCCATTTATCTTCTTACCGTGTGTGATCTACGGTACTCATTAGCTTCCTATTCTCAGATCACTTTTTGCCTTCTCAGCATGCCAGATGACCCTTTTATCACTCAGCCATGTTTCACAATCAGCCCAGATAATGCTTCATACTTCCTCACTATTCCCTTAGCTTTTTATTTTTGTGCTGCTTATTACCTCTTGCCATTCATTTCTCTCCAACAAGGCTTGTTTTAATGCTTAATCAATTAGACCAGGTTTTCGCTAGTACTCTATCAGTTGTCTTCATTGCYAGGGTAGTACATTATTGATTTCCATGGTTCAATATATCAGAGTATATAATTCTTAGCAACTTTCTTTCTCCATCAAGTTTATTTAATCCACCCTCTTCCCAGTCTCCTCTTCAGACCAGAATTCATATTCATGAGGCCAACAGTACATTAACTGTTTAACTCATTGATTCTTACACCTTACAAAGTGCTTCATCCATAATCTTACACATTCTGCCTGAATTCAGCCAACTTGCAATTCTTGCTCTGGATATGGCTTCTTAAAGCACTTGTTTAATGTGTGTTTTAGACAATTTATATGCCTGAGTTGGTACTTTTGCGGCCACTGCATAAAATGTTTTCCGCTCATTGGCTCCAAGGTACTTAAACTTGTATTTCCCAAAGCTCCCTTCAAGTTTTATGATTGCTCATGTTAAATAACGAACTTTAAAGAAAAAAGGGTTGTTGTTGTTGTTTTATCCTAAAGATCTTTTCATTAACAGTATGACTTTTGGGGGCTGGGAGATTTGTAGACTTTTATGTATGAATACTTTTCAAAAAAAAGGTTTCCTTGGTCCTATGTAAAACCCCCTCAGTCTCACAGGGGTTTTGATAAGGTAACTGCTCAGGTATCTGTAAATCTAATCTTCCTTATAAAGTTCCAACTGCCATGTGCAAACAAATCTGGATATTGCATAAAATGCCGTAAATTCTATAATATGATGACAGAACAAAATGGAAAGAAGATAAATTAAAAAAAATTTTGGATAAGCAAATCAATTATTGAGCCTAGAGCAAGATTTACATACTTCATGGGTTGTAGGACTATAAGGAGCGATCCCAGGAATGGGTAGTGTGGCTTTAGTTTTCCTGTTATTTTAAAAGATTCCCAAAGTAGTGGAACTTTTCCCCATTCTGGATTATGCAGGAATGTAATAATTACCACAGACTTCTGAAGTGTTGGGACCTTCTATTTGGATAGCTATCCTAAAATGTGTTTTGAATCTTTCTGTTTGTCCTGGTTTCAGCTGGGATAGAGTTAWTTTTTTCCTAGTAGTTGGTATAGTGCTATGTTTTGGATTTAGTATGAGAATAATGTTGATAACACACCGATGTTTTTACTTGTTGCTAAGTAGTCTACTAGTCAAGGACTTTTCAGCTTCCCATGCTCTGCCAGGTGCACAAGAAGCTGGGAGGGAGCATAGCCAGGACAGCTGACCCAAACTGGCCAACAGGGTATTCCATACCATGCGATGCTCAGCACATAAAGCTGGGGGAAGAAGAAGGAAGAGGGGGGACGTTCGGAGTGATGGCGTTTGTCTTCCCAAGTCACCATTAGGCGTGATGGAGCCCTGCTTTCCTGGAGATGGCTGAACACCTGCCTGCCGATGGGAAGGAGTGAATGAATTCCTTGTTTTGCTTTGCTTGCGTGCGTGGCTTTTGCTTTACCTATTAAACTGTCTTTATCTCAACCCTGGAGTTTTTTCACTTTTACCCTTCTGATTCTCTCCCCCGTCCCACCCGGGGGGAGTGAGCGAGCTGCTGTGTGGTGCTTAGTTGCTGGCTGGGGTTAAACCACGACACTGTTTTAAGAGTTTTTTCAGGTTTGATCGACCTCCTGGATTTGGCGAACAACTATGATTATAGAAAGGACATGTTTGAGCCAATCCAGAATTTTGCTGAAGAACTAAATAAGTTCTGCAGCAAAAGAAAGTCCAGCAGTGGAGAAAGAATTGACTAAATGGCTGAACAATGAAGATAATTTCTTTCCATTTCAAACTTATGACTCTATGCACGTACAAACACTCCAGCCACAAATCGATTTCAATATGTCTCATTCCTCTCAGAAAGCACAATCAGAATAGGTGGAAAGTTTTTTGCTACAAAGCATATATGAGGCTAAATCCTGCATAGTTATGGCTGGACTATCTGATTATAGATATTTTTATAGTGTCCTATATACTGTACTGTGCTTTATCCAGAAGCAGACTGACAGGGGACAAGAGGGTGGCGTGTAAGTTTAATAGTCATTTGTTCATCTTCTCTTCCTGTCCAACAGGGAACACATGGGGTTTCTGGTCATCTTCATCATTAATCACCTGGAATATATTGCAGTGGTCTAACAGAGAAGTATTTAATTCTCTGATTATGATGATTAGGATGAGAGGTTGTAAAAAGCTTACTTCATCAAAAGGGCCAAGATGACTGCAGACTACAGTCGCAATTGAGAGGCGTATTATCACTGGGGAAACAGGAATCAGAATCTTTCAAAATTCTTTAAATATTGTATTGACTTTGTGCTTAGAAGCACTCTGTTGGCACTCTTACAGGAGGTACTTACAGGCTACCCTCAGATACAAGTGGTAGAGGCTAGAGACCAGTCTAACCTTGAGGCTATTCTGGTTCCAAGTTAGACTCTTGTTCTAGAGACTCCTACTTCAGGGTAAAAAGGACGTAAATTAAAACTGCTTTTGAAATTGGCAGTATTTTTACCATCCAAGGAGGCAACCCCTACATCTGAAGGAAACAGCTAAATCATATTAGTCATTACTGTTATTACTGCCATTATAGCTGACATGATCTTCAAACCATTGCAGATGACCTCATGACTATGCTGTCCAAAGGAAGGATAAAAACAAACCTCATGTTCTTCAGATAATGGCTGCTTTCCCCATCAGAGATGTCAGGAAAGGGCTGACATGTGGTGATATGCCAGAACCTTACTGATTTTCTTCCCAGAAGGACAAATACCTGCAGAGAAGATGCATTCACGTATGCATCACACTGTATTGCAGTGGAAACTTATGGTATTTCTTTCCCTTATCCATCTGGTGATCATAGAATCACAGAATCATTAAGGTTGGAAAAGACCTCTAAGATCATCGAGTCCAAGCGTCAACCCAACACCACCATGCCCACTAAACCATGTCCCTAAGCACCWCATCTACAYRTCTTTTAAATACTTCCAGGGATGGGGACTCCACCACTTCCCTGGGCAGCCTGTGCCAATGCTTAACCACTCTTTCAGTGAAGAAATTTTTCCTAATGTCCAATCTAAACCTCCCTTGGAGCAACTTGAGGCCATTTCCTCTCGTCCTATCGCTAGTTACTTGGGAGAAGAGACCAACACCCACCTCACTGCAACCTCCTTTCAGGTAGTTGTAGCGCACGATAAGGTCTCCCCTCAGCCTCCTCTTCTCCAGACTAAACAGTCCCAGTTCCCTCAGCCGCTCCTCATCAGACTTGTTCTCCAGACCCTTCACCAGCTTCGTTGCCCTCCTCTGGACACGCTCCAGCACCTCAATGTCCTTCTTGTAGTGAGGGGCCCAAAACTAAACACAGGATTCGAGGTGTGGTGATGAGTAGCAGCAGTACAGTCTATTTGGTCAGGAAGTTAACTGCAAAACTTAAAATCTAGAATAGATCTGTTATCAATTTCTCATTGCTTTCCCTATGCAGAGAAAATGTAAAAGAGGACATCTGCTAATTTTCTGAGAATTATATTACAGTTTTCTTTTTCTTTAATGTAAATCTGTGATTTTCCCATCAGCCACAGTCTTTCTGAAAGTAAAAGTGAAAGGTGCAGAAGGGAGGTGCTTTGCATAAATTGGGTTTTCCTTCCCCCCATGAAATAAATGCAGGGAGTGGCTAATGGAGTGCATATTTGTGTATGGCTGAAAATCACTGTAAACTCCCATTTCTCTCGTACAAATTATTTGATTTCTTACATTATCCATGAATAAGTAAGTGCCAGCGGGACTGCTCTAGTAGACAAAGGTTCATAAATCAAAACAGAAAGTCAAATATGTTTTGATCTCTGTTGTTTCTCCCAGTACATACATGTATTTCCTTCAGAAGGTGTCACATGTACAACAGCATTAAAGAATTTCAGGTCACGTTACATATTTGAACATCAAATGTGTGAATAACAGGTCTACTTCTTATCACCATGTAAAATATATAAAGGATCAGATGGAAATCATTGGAAATTGATTGTAAGAGAGACTTTTATTTTTTATACAGTTAGCTGTAATAAAGACAACTTTTTACCTGAAGGGATCTATGGGATGATTCACAGGCTAATGTACAGGTCACATAGTATTAGAACCTGCTCCAGCTTTGCTGTCAGGAAAGGAGTTAAATATTGTTATTCTTAGATACTGAGATTCACAGTTCAGTTAAAGGACGTGTAGCTGTATTACAGACTTCCCCATACAGCTCTGACAACATATATTAAGAGAGTGGGGAAAAAAATAGCTCATTCTGTATGTCCCATTCAGCCCTTGACCTCTTTTGAACTTTCTAACTTAAAGTTCAGCCCTTCGTACCTGTTGCCATGCTGTTCTTATTGATAGGAATCAATCCTCTGGGTGTAGGCATAGGCCAGAACTAGTGTTTTGTGAAGAACTACTCAATGGGGTGAGACTAGGCAACATTTTGTCCTCCTCTGTCGCCAGTTACTGTGTCCTCTGCTTGCCCTGTTCCTTGATGCTAATTGTACTGGTAGAGATGCAGAGAGAGATGCTGGAGCTCATTGTCTCACCTATGAGCAATGTTCTCAGACATGGAGGCAAATGAACAGTTATGTGCCATATCAATACCACTATCAAAAGCAGATAAAATGAAGTTGTTTGTTTCCAAACACATCAGTATGAAGATGAATTACCACTATGCAAAAAGCTTCTCAAAATGATGTTGCAACGCTAGCCTACCTGTGTGATTTGAATCTTTTTTCTGTCTTTTTTTCTGCTGGCTTTCCTAGACCTTTTTTTCCCCACAAGTTATGTCACTGGTGACCCTGTTGTACATGAGGTTATATAATGCATGCTGTACACCTGTACACAAGATAAATTCATTTGGTATGTGACAAAGATATTGTAGAACAACCCCCAACTGGAGTGGAATTTTTCCAGCATGCTCTTCTGAATTTTAACTCTTCTCCCATAGAAGCACAGGGAAGGTTTGCCTTTAGCATTAGAGAGGCTAGAACAGTTAAAAACAAGTGAGTTGTTTTAATAATTAAGCAGCTGATTTTTCCAAGTGTTCTAAATTCAGTTTAGACTGCTAAGTGGAGGTCAAGAGAAAATGTATGAATAACCATAAACCTTAAAAAAGGGTACTCATTAGAAAAATCACAAGCTAAGCATGCATTAATACATCTTACAAGCTAAGTTTTTAAAGTATAACATTGTGTAATGGTGCAACACACGGGCATAAAATCATACCACTTCATCACGCCCACGTTTTTTTCATTAAATAAATCGGTGCTCTGTTTGAGAAGTCTATATAGCATGACTGTAAGCACATGCAAATCAGGTTCTTATATGCCATATAATACCTCTTATTTAGAGAGGTAATTCACACAACATCCCAGGGACATAGAGAAATATTCTTACGCCTTTTCTACAGAAAACTGGCTGAGGTGTGGAACAGCCAGGAGCGAACTCTGAAGTGCTCTAACAGAAAGTCCAGACCTGCAGACTGGGTATGTTGGGCGTTTAGCTTCAAACACGTTTACCGTTTCCTAGGCCTGAAAATTCAAATAACAAATAAAGGTTTTCTGTTTGTTTCCAAAACTGCCTGTCCTGAGCAGTTAGTTGACAAGTCTCACTAGATTTCTAAGTGAGATGGCACCTAAGCCCTGTGAGGTATTGGCACAGCTTTACATACCATCGCGGCACACTCTTTTATAAAAGAGTCCTGGCAGCCATCACTGAGACATATAAAAGCAAAAAAGGGTCCCACTGTGCTCAGCGTTTCCTGTTGGTTATTTCTAGCAGACTTCTTGCAACTGGTAGAATGTTTTTTTTATTCTAATTTCTGAAGGGGCTGATTCTTCTCAGACAATTTTTAGAGAGTCATGGCCCTGAAGTCTGCTTGCTCAGTTATCTCTTTCATCTGGAAGCAAATTCCTGAAACGTAGGTGTTAATACACATAACAGATGTAAAATTAATCTAACCCTATGAGACTCCCCATGATGTACAGAAGAAATCTGTGGCAAAGGAGGAAGGTGAGCTTTAGTCGTTTCTCCCTGTCTGACTGTCCTTTTTCTTCTCTTCTCCATACCAGGGAGGCCTCTGAACACAGTTACTCCAAGTGATCAGGAGGTGCCTTCAATGCCTAATATCAAATAAACGCCCTTCAATTTACCATGAAGAGCAGCGCAGCAGAGCCATGTAGGATGTAAATAGATTCAGAGAGCACGACTGTGTTTCACAGAAGTACAGCAGATGCAAGCATGTTTTGCTACCTTTAAGTTTTCCAAGTACCCCTGCGCTCTGGGGAGTTGACCACATATAGCTCTTTAAAATAAACCTCCTTACCCTTCCTCTGATAAGCTTGATCTGCATTTTAGAAAGAGGATTTACCCATTGTTATTTCATTTGCATCATCTAGCAGCCATCAGGTGATAAAGGACTTCTGAATACTATCGACCCAGACATCCTTTGAACTGACAACTAGAGGTTAAAGGCTTCTTATCCTACTAGCAATCCCCCTCCATTAGCATGATTGATCGTAATACAATCAGCAGGGATTAACTAATACCTGTGCCTCTGTTCGGGCTCGGCACACACACAGAACAAAAAGAATTTAGTAGTGAGTGCATACACGGGTGAAAATAACTGAAATCCTGTTGACACTGCTCACTTATTTGACCCTTTAAGCTAACAGGCATTTAGTTTCACTGGGACTTCAAAATCGACATTGAATAGGTTTCCCAGTGAGTTTTACATTCCTTGGCAGGTAACCAGATGATACACTATATGTCTAGTAAACCCATTTCCACACTACATTAGGAATTTATCAAAGCAAGTCGAATCACTTCTCTACAAAAATGAAGGAATCTTGAGAGAATTTTGTGTCTGTGCCTTCAGTTCTTCTTCTGTCCCTGGTTATGATTTATAATTTGGCAGTGTATTTCCTTGAGCTGATATTGAATTCACAATGTGACTTTCTTCCATAGTAAAAAAAAATGTTTCCTTTTTTTTTGTGAAACAATGACTATAGAATCACTGTACCATATAGCTCAACTAAATTGAAGCACTAAATTGCCATATATGTAATTCAAAGCTGTATGCCATATCTCTGCAAACTAATCTGAAACTACCTCCAGATCATTGTTTGTCAGAAAGAGTACTTTATGTCTTTACGTCTTTACATTTTCTTCTGAAAGCAGTGCTATTCTGTATTACAAGAAATGGTGACAAAGTAAGATTTATTATTCATAACTTAATAGATTTTATGATTTTTCAAAGTCATGTAAATTACTTCAACATAGTAATGTAAGAAAGAAAGGAGAAGAAAGATAACCTACACAGGAGTTAGTGAATGTGCTTTTTAAATGCGGGGTTTGCTAGTATTCATTGCAATTTCAAATACTTAGCTTGACCGTTTCCATAGTATTTTGCTGACTAGAAAATTCCTATGTTCATTTTATTGAGATGTATGTCTTGAAATCTTGCTTGAAAAGATTTCAAGGTTTCTGCCTTACCATTTGTTAATTTTCAGAATTTTCCAGAGAATGAGCAAATATTTCAAGAAGCGGGGTTTTTTTTATTGTGTGTGTGTGTGAGCACATGTTTGTGTGTGAAGCTATATGTTTTCTGTTTTTGAGGGAAACAGTCTTGTGAGACTAGACAAGGAGGAATTTGATCTTTGAGTCACTCATAGTAATATTATCAAAACCAGGTCAAGTGTCCTCCAAATCTCCAGTGGAGTAGCAATATTTTCTTATTTCTTATTTCTGTAGGAAGGGAGAAGGGGAATGAAAGGGCAAATGGAGGACTGGGAAGGGAACGGGGAGAGCATTAGAAGATAGAGCTTGTAGATCCCAGCGTTGCCAGGAATCCTTCAGATTTGGCATTGCTTCACCCCATCCTGCCTTGCCCCAGTAGTGACTCCTAATCCACACATTCCCACCTTTTCTTAGTGGTTTAGGTTTTTTTAAGGTTCTGAAATAGCTACACAGATGTGCTGTGTTTGTGTTGCTACCCTAAGAAATTGCTTATTTTACGTAATGCTTGATAACGTTTTATAAGGAGTTTCTAAACAGTTAATACGTAATGAATAGATAAGAAAAGTTTGCTAAATGAATTATTACAATCTCAGCAGAAAGATGCATGCACTCTGGATTGTGCTCCATAGCAATTAATGGATCTAATTTATTAGAGGAGACTACTCCCTAATTAACCCCATATCAATTATATGAAATTATAAAATATGTATGAATATGTGAAAAAGTGTATATTACACTGTTGTTTGAACTATAGTGGGGTAGAAGTAGAGGGTACTGACAGAACCGCTTCGTGGCAAGATCATCACTGCTTTGAAATGTACTGAAACTTAGAGCATTAATTCTTCCATCTTTTTTTTTCCCGGCTTTGACAATCTGTCCCATGCTTCAGGCAAAGATCAGATTCATGGCAGAATCAAATGGTCTATTACGAACTGCTGGAGGGTTTGCCGTTTCTATCTTAAAGTATCAAATCAGGCTCTTTTGTTTTTTCTAAATCTTTAGAGTTCCAGAATCTGTTGTTTTTTATTTTGTTCTGGAGGCAGGCTTTTACTGCCTTTCTTCAGCTTTAAGCTGTGTTTTACCTGTTTTCTTCTTTTGAGCTGTACCTCTTTTTTTTTTTTTATTCTCTAGCTGGTCATCTTGCCTTGGTGGCTCTGTTCTGTGGCTTAAACCTTCTCAGTGACATTGCTTCATAACTCAGATTTTTCTGAGAAGGCTGATTTGTCAATGGTAGACCTAAAACATGTTCTGTCCTCAGCTTTAAAAAAACAAATTGTGGGCTTCCGAGAAGACGACCATGATTTTGAGTTGGCAATGCTGACAAGTACCTTTTTTATGCACACTTTTTCAATTGACAGCTATTACCCTGCTGCACGTGATTGAAAAGTAAAAATTACACTGTACAGCACAATTCTTCTTTGCTTCTTTCAACATTACTTGGACAGATAGGAGACCTTAAAAACTACAGAAGCTTCAAAGGCTATTGCAGTGGAATCTACCTGCCTGTTACGATCATCTCTAAGGAGGGAGACTCCACAACCTCCATCCTATAGTTGGATATCTCATATAATGTGGATCCTTACGTAATGACTACTACAGGAGATCTTTTAAATATGTATATATTTAGAGTATATCACAAAACAAACAATAAATCTTTTTATTAAATGTTACTGATTTGAAATATTTCTCCAATGTTTTCTTTTTAGTACTCTGTAGAGGAGTCCTTGAAGTTCATATACTTCCAGCACAGCATTTGTTATTGTAAGCACATTTTTCAGATTTGAATTTAGTTCTGATTTATCCTGTCTGCTGTTTGTTTTCAGTGTTGCCCAGGATATTGCCTGTACAAGTAAATGTCTTCAGTATACTTCTTCATTGCTGAGAATCTGTGATGAGATACTAAAAATGTCCTTTCCAGACTGACTGCTAGACACATTAGGTATTGCATATATTGTGACTTACTCTTTCAAAACTAATGAACAAGCTATTCTTCCTTTTGTATGTAATGTAGATAATAGGGTACTTCTTATTAACCTTTGTTTCCTGTGGAGAAGTACCTATATGTCCTTTTAATTTGGAAAAGATCCTGCCTTTCGAAAGCTGCTTCGACTCTCCTTTCTACTTGGCAGCACAGGTTCTCAAAAGGCCTCCATWTTAAGCCTTGTCTCTGCAAAACAGGTTAAGATTTTCTTTTTACATCAAGATGCTCCACATTCCTAGAGGAGACCAGGCATTGTTGTGTGTTACCTCAGATAGTTAGCTGACATCAACGTTGTCACCTTTCTTGATCTCCTGGCTTTAAATTCATCAGGGTTAAGAAATGTCTTACCTCAGAGTAGATATCACAGTGTAGGCACACATTTTTAGAAAGCAGTTTTATTGTGAAGCACGGGGCGGGGTTCTTAAGTTTTCTCATTTATTATCTTTTCTTGTTTCTTATATGCTCCTTCAAGCTTTTTACACTCATACTCTTTCAGTAAACATTTAGTTCTCTTCTGTCTCTCTTTACATAACTCTTTCTTCCATTTCATAATTATTATTTACCAGCTCTCAAAAGCTGCATCCTGAACTGGAGATCCGATGTTTGAGATGAGGAAAATAAAGTCTTATTTCATAGAAAATAAGTTTTCTTTTCCTTTTTTTCTAATTTAAATCCATCTGGATAGTACAGACTGAAGATTTAACTCAGACTTCAATGCTGGGTTTCTGCTCTGTAGAACAGAGCTATAAATAATGGAGCAAACAAGAAGGAAGGAGAGAAGAAAAAAAATCCTTCCAGCATTTTTTGCAGATATATCACTGTATTATCTTTTGTCTACATGAAGAAGTATTATTAATACTATATTAGCAAAGAGAAATCCAAGAGAGATCAAAAATTCATTGAATTGAGTTCTGTGCTAGGGAGAAAAGAAGGGAAGAAAAAGAAAAAAAGGCAAAGGACAGAGAACATACCCCCTTGTCACTGAATCCTTCTAGCCTGTACATCCTTCAGCAAAACTTCCAGACTTAGGGGCTTGAAGTCTGCAAGTTTTGCTGCAGTCATCAAGTCCTTAAGCAAAGGAAGTCTGCCAGCACCAGTCCCTACTGCTGGTCCTCCAGCCTGCTGCTCCTTCTCTAGACTTCTTACACCAACAGAGAAGCCTAGAAAGAAATCATTTGCAGACTATTTCCTTCAAGGACTCTCCATCACAGAGAGGCAGTTTTCATAGCTTTATCAAGTGTTTTAAAGCCAATTATAAAAGGGAATGACTACCTTACAGATTCCAACTTACTCAAAGGGACCTTAAAGTCACTCCTAAGTCACTTTATGCACATGTTTGAACTTGAATCCCTCTTAACAGACTGTTAATGCTGTTAACAGTTTCTACTAATTAATTACAGGAAAAAGTTAGCTATCAGCACTATCGTCTTAGAAGATCATTTCACTCCAGATAAAAAAAAAAAAAATCAGCATTTAAAAAAAATATTTAAGATAGAGGATTGTGACTAAGAATTGAGCCCACAAGAGTAACCTTCCTCTTGAGCCTACAAGAATAACAACAATCCTCCTTCTTCTTCTCACCGCCCTGCTCAAGCATTTGAGATTCCAAGCAGATCAGATTCAGGCAAAGATATAACTTCTGTACTTGAACTTACCTTCTTACATGCTAACTCTGTTATCCCTATAGTTTGTGGAAGTAAAAATGTGAATGCATATAACTTAGAAAACAATCTTACATTGCAAAATTGCATTTTTTTAAAATGTGGTCCGGTGATGTTCTATTTCTAGAAAAAGCAGTGTTTACATGCAGTATTTCTTCTGATTTACCAGCCAAGGTATCTTTCAAGAAGAGTGTTTGGAGGATTTTTGGTTGCTTTTAGCTCATTTGCTAGCTTTCTGGTATACTAAGGAGAAGACACTTGAACAGTTTGTCAGGTGAAGAAAGCAGCAGTCTGAAAGTTTTGTCTGTAGAGGCATACTAATGAAAGGTGAACAGCTGTCAATTAATTTTGTATTTTGTAGTTCATTTCACTTGGAGTAAATAGTGTCCTGTTCATTTGGGGCWGTTGCCTTCAGGATCTCAGAATGCATTGTAGTGATTCTCCACTCAGTCCAGAATTCAAAACTATTAGCGAGCTTAGCAAAACCTTAATGACATAAGTGGTCTAACTGAAAATAACATGGTGGTTTGCACAATCTCATCCTAAAGCATTTTGGTTTCTGTCCACTGAAGCATGTGGAGTTCAGATGGAACTGGGTTGGACTATAACATCTGTTTTGAAACCACCTATTATTGCTGCTACCCTCATACTGTCATCTCTGAGAAGATAAAAACATATTGCACTGTCCAGACTTTCTTGCATTGCTTACTATTTTCCGGAATGTGTTTATGTGTTTATTTCACATTGTTCCTCTGCGTACAAGTCTTCAACGTCCAGTTGTGTTTTATGAAATCTTACTTAAGGGCTTCATTTTGGATTCCTGAAAAGAACTTAAATTTATCACCTGTTTAAGAGGACCAGTGAAGAGATGATAGAGAATAACATTTTATTCTCTCCTTTCCTGCAAAGTTGCTCCCTAGTCATGGCCTTCTCATTTGTGTTGCTCATAACTATCTGAAACTGGTCATCTGAATATGAGTCGGTTTTTAATGCTTTTTTTCCCTCCTACTAGAACGGCAATAAAGGGATATGGAGCAGGCTAAAAAGTACTGGGTATTGACTCTTTTAAATATGAATATCCATAGAAGACTGTGTATTTATTTAATAGTACTATTGCTGCTATTGCAGTAATAAAGGCTACATAAGATGTTTCTAGGTGGTCATTTTGTTTGTTCATCTATTCACACTGCTTCAGAATGACACAATTTTTCGTCCACAACCCATTTTGCAAGAGGTATTAAAATAGCTTCAGGCATATTCCAGCAGAATCACTGATGCTTTAATTTTTATGTCCTTGATTTATCCTTTAGAATTCCCTGTGACCACTGGGATGTGGCAAACAATTTGTATTTTTCTTTTTAGCCCTGATAATGAGTTTGTGTTATTCAGTAAAACTAATGGTAAATTTTTGCCCTTTATCATCGTCTTCCATCAAGTCTACCTGCTGTGCTGTATGTGATGCCATGTTATGAGTTTAATCATGTGAGAACAGAAACAAAGAGATATATATATGTGTGTGTGTATAAATATATATATGAAGAAACTAAACAGACTCATCTGATTCTGTTCCTGCATGTCTGGATTCAGGTCGGATGTGACCTTTTTGCCATCTAGATCCAAAAGCATGGATCCTCATTACTCTGGAATCAGGGTACTTTCAAAATTCAGCTCTCAGTTGTGTAGTTTGGACCTGTCAGTTGTTTATCTTGGGTTTTAGCCTTTTTTCTTTCTTTGCAGACACAGAATTGAAATAAATCCCAGGCTTCAAAGATGGAGTAAAAGGTGTAATGCTGCTACATGATTTCTCATTTATAGAAGCTGACCAATTGCTTGCCAATACTTGCATTTGTTTGGATTTCCTGTGATGAAATTTATTTTTAATTTTACTGGCTGATGCAACTCATTGCTTGCCAGCATTTGCATTTGTTTGGACTTCTTGTGATGAAATTTATTTTTAATTTTAAAGACACATTCTTCTACAGGAAGGGCAAAAAGGGGCACTGCCCTTCATTCATGGAACTCCATGATGTCTTACACCTCCATGCATCTTTTATACAGGTGCAAAAAGAAGGTAGAAGACTTCTGTTCTCAGGTTTTGTGGTTTGACTCCCCCTGTAAAGATGCAGAATCATCTTCAGAATAAAAGTCAGCTGGCAACTCAGACCCATACTGAGTTAACCAGAAAATATATATCATTCCTTGCAAAAGCTCAGAAGTTTGTGTTTGGCTCCGCAAGGACAAGTTTTATCAAAACAAAAGCCATATTGGTATAGCTTGAAGTGAATATTCCATTAACAATAAATATATTCTGCCTTCCTAAGCTCCCTGCATAATAAATGGAGATGCACTTACCCTGTTCAACATGATTTGTGTTTGCAAGCAGTTCAAATATTCATCGTGCTTTGGTTTGCTAGTACTTGTGATATGAATAGTCAGTATCAGAACTGACAGTAAGCTTTGTACCCCTTTCTCCCATTGTCTGTGAGA
Source organism: Phoebastria nigripes (assembly GCA_035582835.1). Taxonomy (NCBI): domain Eukaryota; kingdom Metazoa; phylum Chordata; class Aves; order Procellariiformes; family Diomedeidae; genus Phoebastria; species Phoebastria nigripes. The sequence goes on along the minus strand of JAYKAV010003072.1, from coordinate 360,946 downwards.
CACCCCTTTAACTGCCACTGCAGATGGAACTGAAATGTCTGTTACTCAATAATAAAACCTTTGCTCTTGTTTGCGTCTTGAATTAAATCAGCCCTAAAAAGTAATGCTGAGATCTAACTAAAATTGTCGCTCAAGTGCAGAGGAAATAGCTTTCTGCTGTACATTATTTATCTCACTTAGGGTGAAAGTCATGCTGCAGAGAAGCAGCAGAGTGGATCTGGACTGACTAAAATCCCTAGAAGAAGACCAGAGATGGGCTAAAAGAATTTCTTACTCTTATTTTGGCCCCTAGCACACAGATGGATGTCATTGTTGTCCTGCGTAACAACTGTGTAAACAGGTACACAGCAGTCCTTTGGCATGCCTTCTTGGGTCTTTTTTATCCCTCCTATTTTTCATCATTACTGTCTTACTATCCTTTAAAGATTGCAAGCAGGAGGCATAAGGAAAAAGTGGAATGTCTTTCTCCAAGAGAAATGAGATAGTCATGTAAGAGGTCTTAGAGGAATGAAGTGAAACTTCGTGAGATAAAGTCCATTGAACAGGTCTCAGGAACCCAAATCTTCAGCCTGATTTCTACATACCCGTGCAGAGATTTTAAACAAAAAATATCAATTCACTTAATCTCAGTTTTTTCTTGGAAGGCGCCATGCCCATATAACGTTAGTGGGAATTCACCTTTTATTTCAGTGAATGCTGGAGTAGGTTTCATAAGTATAAACAGTTTGCTGTCACCCAGTGACTCAAATTCCTTTGGAGCTGGACTTTATCCTTCCTCTCTTCTCCTACATTTGTGTGGACCAGCTGCCATTAAGCTGCACTTAAACTAGTCAAGGCAGATTGCCCTTTGGTTTGTGCTGTAGACACCTCTGTCCTTTAGGGAAGGAAGTGGCAGATGGGGATGAATACAACTCTTTGTCTAATGTATGGTTTCTTGTTTTGCTCAGGCATGTAGCCCCATATCTGCAAACTAGAGAGTAAATCAAGTAATTCTTTAAATATGCCAAAAAGCTGCATGAAAGGAGAGAAACTGTTCTGAGTACTTCCATTGTTCTTGCTTCCATTTGCAATCTAATGCCTAGTACTTAAATCTATCTTAATTAAGGATGTTTCCACTGAGGTGGAGGATGCATTTCATTAATCACATCCTCATTAACTTAACTGTTATAAGGATGTTTGCCTCAAACACATTAGTGGAATTTTTATTCTACTGTCTGCAATCATTTAAAGGGGATTGTTACCCCTACCCATAGTGGGTAAACCACTAAGTGTGGAAGCATTAACAACTAGAAAGGGTATATGGGGTAAGCTGTTACCTTTTTAGAAATTCTTAAAGCATTTTACATGCAGCAAACAGAATAAAAAATAATGAATCAATTTAATAGATTATTAAACCAGTTAGAGCCATTGTGACATCCTGCATAACACAGGCCATAGGACTTCTCCTGAAATAATTCCTTTGTCTTGGCAATTAGCTACCACTGAAATTGGCTATTATTTTATATTTCTGTGTTCAGTCTTATTTTAAAAATTGTTTAAAATGGATGGAGAATCAACCATAGCACTGATCAAGTTTTTCAGTTGTTCACTATTAAATTATCTTCCCTATTAAAAATATAGATTTTATCTATCGTCTAAATGAAATTAGCTACAGCTTTCATTCATTCAACCTTATCATAGGAAATGCCTTGAAAGGGATTTCAAGAGATTGTCTGGTCCATCCTTCTGCTTCTTGGCAGAATCAAATACAAGTTTCCCTTGCCTCAGGGCAGGATCAACTCTATCTGAACCATTCTTAACTAGAGTTTGTCTAAACTGTTCTTGAAAGACTCAAATGATTCTATGATTCATAATCTCTTCATAATCTAATTCATAAATCTATTTCAGTGCTTAACTATACTTATCTTTAGGAAGCTTTTTCTGAGGTCTAACTTAAATCTCTATTTCAGAAATACAAGCCTCTTATTACTTGTTCTATCCATTGTAAAGAAGGAAGACAGATTAGTTCTTTTTTCTTCCAGCAGTTTCATATAGTTGAAGACTATATACCTGCTCTTCCCGCCGCAATGTTCAGCACTTATGTGCTAGAGTTAAATTTCCTGCACGATAAACTTTTTGTCAACTTCTTAATTCTGTAATCATGATCCTGGTCGTCTTTGGAATCTCTCCATATTTCCAATGTTAGTGGTAAGTCAGCAGACTTGATTCACTTTATCTATAAATTAATATGGCTCTCATTCTTACTAAATTTTTAACATATTCACTGCTAACATTAGCCTTTTGAATTACAGTACGGTGCTTAAATTGACTTTGTTAGCCAAAGAGACAAGGTCCCCTGTCCTATAAATATGGTTTATGTTTATTGGATGTAGGTAAAATCTAGTTTTCAAAGGACTGAATTCAGTTTTACTTCCTTCAAAAGAGGGACGTACTCTACTATTTTGTCTTAGGGCAATCACGGAAAGAAACAAGATCCAGGTTCTCAGGGAACTATTTTGTTGATGATCTTGCAGGTCTGAAACTTATTTCTTCCCCTATAGTATAAGAAAAGCTTACACGAAGTTGCTATCAACTTTTTAGAAATGAGTGCTACGTTCTTCACTAAAAGCAACAGGCAGGTAGGCTTATAGTGGCTTAGAAGTGCCTTAAATCTCTGGTAAGCTTATTAAACAGGCCCACCATCCAGTCCTTAATATTTTTATCATTTGACTATAGTAATTCCCAAGATGTGCTACATTTTCACTTTATGGTCGCATATGAGCTGGCAGAGGACTGGCACATCTTTAGAAATAACTATTTCTAAGGTGAGATAAACCTTATCTGATACTTTAAATAGTGCTAAAGGAGGTGAAGGAGGGGGAGAGAAAGCTTTGGAAGTTCCTTCTTTAGAACACTCACAATTTGTGAAAGCGTCTTCAGATGTTCTTGCAAGATTGTGGTCATGATCAAGGCTTAGATTGAAGGTAGGGTCATAGAAGGAGCAGGAATAGCAGTAGAAGAGGGTGTCTGAAACCATTTGAATAAGGTAGGAGTATTTTTAAGGAGGTATTCCAGTGAAGCAAGATAGGAAGCTTAGGAAGGAAAATGAAGTGTCTGTTACATGAAGTGTCTGCATCCAGAACAAGGATAGATGTGATATTTGGAAGTTGCTATGGAAAAGAGCACTCACACCGTCCACAAAAGTTGGTATCTATGTAACACCTCCAGAAAGAGCTGTAAAAATGTTTCTTCTACCTTCTCCATTCTACCTCATAGAGATACGCTTATCTCAGGGCATCAAATATCTTTCCCTTCCCATATAACCTATGACAAACTTAAAACCAGTCACACAGTATGCTAAAGTCTCAGAAACTTAAATGCTGCCTGGGAGGAGATCAAGAGAAATCAAGGGCAGCTCAGGTTCCTGTAGTAACAAGAAATTCGTTAGATGAAAATGCACAAGTGAAATATATCTGTTGGTGGGAACACCCCATTTCAAGGTGCTCACTGTTTCATCTCCTCCTACAGCTAAAAACTTTTACCTAAACTTCTTCCTTCTTAGCTCCAGGCCTTTTCTTCCAGTACTCATAGTTTGAGGCTGAATAATTCCCTCCTTTCATTTATATCCTTACCTTGAAGATATTTATAGACTGAGATCGTGTTGCCCCTGAGCTTTTGCTCTTCCAGACTCCATAAATTTAGCTTCCTTACTCTCTCACCTTATGCCTTATGATCTCCTAGTTCTTATATCAGTTTTGTTTCCTCATTTTGTATTTCCCTGCATTTCTTCCGTTCTTTCCAAACAGTGGGGAAATATGTTCCCAAACTAGTATTCTGATGTTTTTTCTGTTATTATGGCATTCTGTTTTTTTTCATTCTTTAATCCAAATTATTATAAGTAATTATTATTATGCTCTTCCTCTTTAAAAATAACTAAATAGTTGATGCCAAATTTCTCAAAGCTGTCTATAATTATACAAGAGGACAACATAATTTAGTGTGTATGAAACAGAACTCTTCCAATAAGTAAGCTCTGTTTTTTTCATCTGGTCATCTATAATGAAGTTCTCAGTTATGAAGTCTCCTGAAATCTCTGTGATGATAGCTGCTTCCAGCAAAACAACTCTAAAGATCCTTTCCAGTTCATGCTCCTGTATTCATGTCACGAAGGCTTCCGAAAAGGTAGATAAATACAAGTTATTACGATCTTTGCAAGGATAATCAGATACAAATATTTCATCTTTATTACACAGAAAACTACATCCATTTATCTAATGGTCTCTTCTGGGTTTAAATTCAGTGAATGGTATCAAATCCCTTGTATGAACACTCCCATAGTGAATTTAACAGTTTAGGTGTAATTTTTCAGCTTCAAAGGTAATGATAGAAAAGGTTGGTCTTTCTCTTGCTTGTTTAGTGGCTAGTAAGAAATTGATGAGTCTCAGGCAGCTACCACTTTGGGGTCTTAAACATTTAGCTCAGACAGTAATATTTCATTTTTATAATATTGTTTACCCCTGACTGAAATCTTACTGTCAGCCCAAGCAAAATCAACTTGCTACAAGAATTGGGAGGTTTTCCAAACAAATAAATAAAGAAAACCTTGATTAAAGCAAATGTAATATTGAGAATGCATATTATTAACATTACTGTTAAAAGCTTTGGTTTTAAAAATATTCTTTGGAAACTTARTAAATGTGAAACAGAAAGCTTCTAAATTCTTATTTATGAGATGTATTGGGATCCCAACCTGAGAGTAAAACTGTTTGGATTAGACTACAATTTCACGTTTCTTTTATTTTCTGAGACATCTGACTGGCCATGAACAACTCAAGTGTTTACATTGAAGGATTGTCTTCCCTGCTGATAAAGATGATTGCTTAATGATAAATGTTGTTAGGCTGAGATCTAAAACATATGAAACACCACCGCATAAGGGCTACATAAGGGTAACGCATAAATGCCGTTGGAAATGTCCCACCCTATGTAAGAAACAGTCCAGCAGGTCCCACAGTCGTCTAAATACCCATAAAGTCAATTTGGAGACTCTTTGTGTGCATTAGCAGATTAAAATGAAGCTGATTTTAAAGCATCATGCAAAGAGTAGAGTGGATAGGTGAAAGAGTAGTGCATGGGAGACTTGTGTTCTCCTGTCACCACTTTGTGTCAGGAACCTTTGGGAGATGTCTTTGTCATTTTACCTCAGTTTACTGTAAGCTAAAAGGCTCATGATGACCTTTACAAAACCCTTAACAATTTATTAGAGCTGGGATTTAATTTATTAGAGCCRGGAAGCACTATTATCCCTATTTGTTCATGTAGGTCTGAGGTTGTTTAACTAGAACATGTAATACACAAGAACTTCACATATACTCTTCTTTCAGGAAGTGCCTCAAGTTTGCTAGMTAGACTTAAACAGAAAAATCAGTTCAGGTCATTGCCCAGGAACTTAATACCATGTTTTGGGGTCGATCTTAGACCCCTTTGGCTCTGCAAGGAATACCCAATATTAGTATTGATGGGAKCAACACAGCTATGTGGAAAAAGGAGTATAAAGAAAACACCAAGTGTCTGGTTGAATATAGAACACTGCCGATAGGATTAAGCCAGCCATTTGTTTATGGGATTTAGTTTTATTTGCGTGGTAAATTCTGATAGATGGCCTGTCAGATTGATAAGGTTACTTTTGTAACTTTATTTTACCCATAATGTATTCCAGCAGTTTGGAATATGATTGAGAACTTCAAAGTATAAACCCCTTGGAAGACAGTGAAGGGTGAAAGCATATGGAAAGGTGTAAATTGTTTCATGGGTGAAACCCAGGGTGGGGACTCAGGAGACCTGATGCATTTCTAATTCTGGCACAATTCTCCTTCGTGACTCTCAGAATGACACTTCATTTATCTGTGCTTCAAGTATCCATTCGCAAATGGAAATAATAATCCTCACATCAGTCAAATCCTTCTCCCTTTCCTTTTCATATTACAAAAACATCAGAGCAGGACTGTGTTTCAAGAAGTGTTTGTACCTCACCTATCACAGAGAGTCCTTCAAACACTGCTGTAATGCAAGTACAAATTAATAAATACATCCACCACAGTTTTCTGGAAGTGATCTTAATTACAACATTTTTCAGGAACCTCAGTATTTTTCATTGGTGTAAGTACAATCAAGTCTTAAGAACAGGAAAAGAGAAAGAAAATAGGGACACTTTAGAAAAAGGCACTGAAAACCATAAGTGGTGTTAGTTGAAGGCAGCTTTACTTAGGAAACTCGAGTGAAAAGAAGCTTTGTGACAAGGAAAGGACTTTAGCAGGATACTGTGGATTCTTTTTCCTTATTTGGTAGCACTTTTTCTTGAGAGTTTAATTACCAGGTTGATTAGAAGGAAGGAATTTGTGTTCATAAATGACACTTATAAAATAATCTTTTCCTTCTTGGTCTCTGAATGAAAGACAGTCTCTGATGTCAGTTTAACTATGAATAATTGAATAAAAGAGCAAAGTATACTACCTGGAAATGGAATCATTATAGTCTACAGAACACACATAAAAAATCAACTTAAATTTATTTCTTATGCTCAACAAACCCAAACTTTTTATAAATTATAATTTTCTACATACACAGTTATGAAAAGGGCACATTAATACTCTGTATAGCAGTGTTAAAATCAACGCTTAGGAGTCAACAATAATGTGCAGTTACTCTTTAGTAATACAGAGTCTTCTGTAAGGGACTCTTTAGGAGAGCTTYGTTCTTAAAACATAGCTTTCAATATGCAAATAGAAAAAGTCCCCTCTATGTCATATGGGATGCACTTACTGTGCTGATAGTTACATACAATTTTTTTCTGCATTAAACGAAGGCAGACAGGTTAGGAAACAGCAGAGCTTCTGAGGTACGGAACAGAGATGCCTCCTTACCCAGAACATGTACAATATGTTCAGCAGTCTTGGAACAAACTCTGAGGTTTTGAAATAACAGTGACTCAGCCAGAGTAGCCCAGATCATTGCAAATTTTAAAAGTGCAGAAAACAGAATCATGTAGCTTTTTGAATATCAGTACATTATTATCTCTACACTCAGCTTAAGGGACTGAGGAGAACACACTCCTTTTTCTCTCTCCTATCGAACTCACAGCTATTCTTTTCTTTAAAAGACTATGTGGTCATTGACCGGAGGAGGCAGTCACRACGATTTCAGAGACATCTATGAAAATCACAAAATCCAACTCCAAAATCTAGTTTGGATTGATAGACTGACTTTTATTTTGTTTTATGGTTCATGCTTTCTCATTACCTTACTGTTTTCTTCCACTAAATGCGTTTGGTGAGTCAGTGTTTTTCCCTGTTTGGCACAATGAGATTTTTTTAGAGCCCTTGATCTGTTTTGTCTTCAGCCTCTCTTTTCTCTGCTTTCTAATTGCATGTTCTTTGTGTGCACTGCTGKTTTTTCTCCCTTTTCCCTCTTCATTGTCTTTGCCTTGGATATTGTCTTTTTCTTCATATTTCCTCATCTTCCTCTTTCCCCTTCTCATCTTTAAACTGTGTCTGTAATGCTATTCAGTTGTTATCCTGTTCCCCACCGTGCCAGAATTTCCACTTCTTAAGAAAACAATGGCCCCCTTCTGCAGGCAACCATTGATTACRTGTACACAGAAGAGAAACTCCGCTTTCTGCACAGTACAGAAGCTGTCTTTCTACCACTGTGGGACAGCTGCTGTAATATTATGTTAGATAACACAATGCTGCCTGAGTCTTTCCAGTGGCGGGCACCGAACAGAAATTGTTATTTCATTCTTTGGAGGAGTCCCCAGCTGAAGCAGGACATGAATAAGAACATGGACTGCTCAGGGAGTGTTCCTCCTCTGCTTTCACTTATGAGGAAGTGCTGTCTCTCTTGCTCAGTCTTGTTTCTGAGTCTGCAGGTTGGTGAGATGAAGACTCACAGTAGTGGTTCACGGACAGTAACAGTTCAGGGAAAATATGGGTCCCTTGATGGGTGGGAGAGACAATCCTGTGATTCACAATATAGAAAAACCAGAAATTAAATACTTTTTTTTGGTTTAGTTCTTACTGGCAAAGCCTGCTCCAAGATATCTCTGCATACCAACAAGATTTGGAAAAGAAAAGGGGCAGCCAGCAGTGAGAGAACAGATTAAAGACTAACGAGGGAAGCTGAACATGCTCAGAGTTGGCCAATGTGATTGGGAGAAAGCTGTCCCTCATTTGTGAAAAARCATAGCAATCAGAGAAGGAGAAAAGGTTAATGTTGCACTCATTTTATTTAAAAAGTCAAGAAAGAAACGTGAAAAGAAGCAGCTAATTGAAAACAGTAAACACATTTTCCAAGGACAGCTCAGGCTTGGCTAACCTGATCWYCTTCTGTGATGAAATGACTGGCTGTATGGACAAGGATCTTCATGTCATATTTATATGCCWGTGTGTGCGTGTGTTTTATCACTATATTTGTAGTCTTATACAGCTTAGATGACTATGAAGTCACATGCTGGAAAACGAGTTGCGTAACAGTTTTATTTAGGTTACCTTTGAAGGCTTATTTACTTTGGTGCATTTATTTTGCTTGTTGTTACCTTAGGCCTGGCTGGAGTTTTGATTAGTATGTTACTTCTGTAAAGCCTTTGCTAGAATGTTAATCAAAGTATACCTCATGGAAATAGTGACGAACAGTTGAACGGGTTGAGTATATTAATGAAGCAAGGAGAGCAGTATCACAGCTAGAGGGAGAGAATAAGGGAAATCTATTTATGGGACATCAGGTGCTCCTATGACCATGAGATAGATCGTTGTGAACTTCCCAGCCTGATTACAAGTGTAATGTTAATACAGAATTGTACTGATCACTGTATATAAGTGAAGTCAGAAATTTTATATATTCTGAATTGACCTAGCAGTTTTCTGCCGATGCTTTCTTACATATGTATACAGGTATATTAACATTTTGTACCTATTAGCATGTTAGGGCTATGACTTATGACCAAACAGGTTGAATTCGTGCTGCCAAAGCAAACTTACAACAATGTTTTGTGTTGTATGACTAGCACTGGTATGACCCGCACTGGCACTGAGGTCTTTAGGATGGCAGAACTGACAATACACATGCACTAGTAGCAGAAAGGACCAACAGCTGATGAGTACAACGGCAGCTGCTGACTATATCATGGTCTCATTTAACCTGTCAAATGCCATCTGCCCCTAGAAATAATCATTGGCCCTCAGGCCGAGTGGAGGAGAGTGTTTTGTATTCACATTGTTCAGGGTCAGCCTCTGTAGAGAGGACTGACTGGCTCTTTCAATCCATTACTGCATTGCATTGGCCTGAGTTTCCTATGGGCTCCATGTGGTGCCCCATGGACCCAAAGATAAAATGATTATTTTAATGAGAATTTTTAATTCGAAGTGCCTAAGATAATACGAAGTGTGTGTTGCAGTTCAGCAGTGCTTTCATGTGTGACATTGAGGCTACCACATAGCATGAGGGTACTGGGGGCATTTTAGGGCACAAGGGTAGTTGGGTAGATTTTGGAGACAACCTAACTGGTGTAGTCTATATCCATACTCTGCCTGCAACAGAATGTGTAGAAAACCATTTTCTCTGCTCTGTCTAGGTTTACTCTTGGAGAAAACTAGCTGGTTTCCCAAGAAAATTACCACGTAGGCCACCCAAGTGATCAGGAGACCAGAACTCATGAATGAAATGGTGAGTAAATTTCCCCATTGAGAGTGTACACATAGCTGTGAGGATATCTCCTAAGGGAGAACAGATTTGACCCTTGCCTCATTTTTCTATTATAGCTGGAAAACATTGCTAATACAAAACATTTGGCTCCAGATTCTTTCCTGAGATCGACAAATCACCAGAACACATTAGTTAATACAGAATGAGTTCAGAATTTGTTTCTTTGGGTAAAAAGCATCATGAAATTCCCTTTAAGTTTCTCAAAAAAAGTATTCAAAAGTGAGTAGAATAGCATTCTCCTGCGGGAGCCCTTATTACAGCGTAGCCAGGTGTTCTCAGTTGTGTCCTCTAAGTCGTGCCCTTGTCAAATCCTTTAAAGGCAGAATGCCACATTGTTGTCATGGTACTACAGGGTAATACCCAGAAGCATGACTGAATGAAGAAATGCAAATCTGGATGTTCATGCAAGACTTGAGTTACACATTGCTGCAGCTTGTTACTGAGTTAAATCAGTTGCTAATTTAGCAAGGGAGGTGCTATAGGTGGTGATTTTGCTGAGTGTATTACAAATTATGGATTGACATTTCTTACAAAGTATCACCCTTGACCATGTTTTTATTTAACTGGAATTGCCCACAGATGTGACTGCGGTCAGTGTAGCCTGTGAGACCACACTGAAGCGCAAAATTTAATCACGGTCACTTAATGTGACCGTGTTACAAGTTTCTACATCTGTCAAACAGCTTGTTTCCTTCCTTACTGCTTCTGTGATTTTTAAAGCTTTCTATATGGTCTTTGCTTTGCTGCAGAATATATTCAAAATTTCTATATCCCTAGCAAAGAAAATAGGTAGCGTTTCATTGACATCAGCAGCAAAACTGGCCTATATGATACAGTGGCACTTAGTATTTACGTAATAATTTCCTTAAGAGACCTTGCTATACTTTGTGTAGGAAATAAGTATCCTAATCCTTAATTAATGGCTGGTGAAAATGAGGTTCCCAAAGTCTGGTAGCATTTGTTCATAGTAAAAAAATAAAACCTACCTCATTTCTCTTGAACCCTAGTTCCTGCTCACTGGGATGTACTGCATATACTGTAATTATTTTAAACCACGCTATATAGTACAGAATCTACTTGTACACTAGATCCATATGCATTAATAAACATATTTTTATTTTCTGTTTATCTGAATATATGTCCCCATTCATTACAGGTATACTCATGGGAGTTTTCCTTGCACAGGTGTCTAACTGGTTATATTGTATGAGGGAAAGGCTGTGGATGTTGTCTACCTAGACTTTAATAAAGCCTTTGACACTGTCTCCCACTGCATTCTCCTGGAGAAACTGGCTGCTCATGGCTTGGATGGGCGTACTCTTTGCTGGGTAAAAAACTGGCTGGATGGCCGGGCCCAAAGAGTTGTGGTGAATGGAGTTAAATCCAGTTGGCGGCCGGTCACAAGTGGTGTTCCCCAGGGCTCAGTATTGGGGCCAGTTCTGTTTAATATCTTTATCAATGGTCTGGATGAGGGGATCGAGTGCACCCTCAGTAAGTTTGCAGATGACACCAAGTTGGGCAGGAGTGTTGATCTGCTCGAGGGTAGGAAAGCTCCGCAGAGGGACCTGGACAGGCTGGATTGATGGGCTGAGGCCAATTGTATGAGGTTCATCAAGGCTCAGTGCCGAGTCCTGCACTTGGGTCACAACAACCCCATGCAACGCTACAGGCTGGGGGAAGAGTGGCTGGAAAGCTTCCTGTCGGAAAAGAATATGAGCCAGCAGTGTGCCCAGGTGGCCAAGAAGGCCAATGGCATCCTGGCCTGTATCAGAAATAGTGTGGCCAGCAGGACTAGGGCAGTGATCGTGCCCCTGGACTCGGCACTGGTGAGGCCCCACCTCGAATCCTGTGTTCAGTTTTGGGCCCCTCACTACAAGACAGACATTGAGGTGCTGGAGTGTGTCCAGAGGAGGGCAACGAAGCTGGTGAAGGGTCTAGAGCACAAGTCTGATGAGGAGCGGCTGAGGGAACTGGGGTTGTTTAGCCTGGAGAAAAGAAGGCTGAGGGGAGACCTTATTGCGCTCTACAACTACCTGAAAGGAGGTTGYAGCGAGGTGGGTGTTGGTCTCTTCTCCCAAGTAACAAGTGATAGGACGAGAGGAAATGGCCTCAAGTTGTGACAGGGGAGGTTTAGATTGGACATTAGGAAAAATTTCTTTCCTGAAAGAGTGGTTAAACATTGGCACAGGCTGCCCAGGGAAGTGGTTGGGTCACCACCCCTGGAGGTATTTAAAAGACGTGTAGATGTGGTGCTTAGGGACATGGTTTAGTGGTGGACTTGGCAGTGCTAGGTTAACGGTTGGACTTAAGGTCCAACCTTAAAGGTTTTTCCAACCTAAATGATTCTAAGATTCTATGATTATTGTATTGGCGCACTATAATATTGGTACATTATAGTAAGACAGTACAAAGTATCATCTGACAATAAGGGTTCTTCTATTTCCTTCTCATCACAATCCTCTAAAACAGATGTTATATCATCATTCATTTTACACAAGTTTTCCATGTACAAGTTAGATATCTAAATTGTAAGAAAGCAATCTGGGCTCTTTTCATAGCCGTTTCCAGATATGAGATTATTTGGATTGATAAGGTGAATTAATTCCATTCTAAAATAAATATATAAAGTAGGTAGCTAGAGCATTTGATGGCTGAAGCTTGATCCAAATAATCCTATATGTTGACTTTGATATTATAATCACGTATATATGGACCTGATCAATAGCATAGACAACAAACCTAACTTACAGAGGGTAAAAGTCCATAGAGAAGAATCCCATCTTCGTATTAAACTGGGGTGAATTTCCCTCTGCAAGAGCATATATTTTTCCCTGGATTGTAGAAGGAGCCTGAGAAYGTAGATAAAAGCAAATATTTAAAATGGTCAGAGGTGAACACCGCCCTGAATGTCTAGTATGAAAAGGAAGACTCTGGAGTAAGGAGATCATACGAAATATTTTCTCACTGTCTTTATATGATTTATTGCATCCTGAGGGTCATATTAAATCTTTGTACACAGGCCTCATCTCACTTTCACTCTTATTGAGAATTTCCTCAGATACATTCTGGTTTTCCTCCACAGTTTTGGCCAAGGCAGAATTTATGGGGTTTGTATATTTTCTGGGATTTCTGGACAATAATGCCATCAGACACTGTGATCAGACTGCAGGAACTCTGGAAGTCATTGATTTAGCTGCTGCATATGTAGCAATCAACCCAAAAGAAGGAGACAATCTCCAAACATTCCATATCAAAGGTTAGCTGAACTGGAAGTGGTGTAGGATTTTGAACTATCTTTGTTCTTTCTGCAGAAAAGGTGGGAACTGGCTAAAAGCAGGTCTGTTGTAGATCCAGTCTAACATACGCTCACTTTTTGCTGCTCCTGCGGGAGGCAAGCTGAGTGCATGTCAGAGCAAACCTGTTCCTTCTTTTCTTTCAGCTATACAAGAAAAGAAGTCACCTCCTCCTTCATTAAAAAATCTCCCTCCGTACGATCTTAATAATACCCAGATCAATACTCTGGGTATCCATGAAAACTGCCTACCCTGATCCTCCCACTGTAGGTCTTCGAGAATCCTCTGCCATAAGAAGGTCCTTGGATACTCAGAGCTGTTTATGTCTGTACTTCTGATTGGGGATATCTGATCAGAAGTGCGATATCCCCACCTGCCTTGCTAACATCATTTATTATTTCACAAATTTCTTCTTTTTTTTTTTTTTTCTGTGTTTGTTTTGCTTCCCCTTTATCTGTCTGTTCTTTGGAATTTGATTTGTCTCCTTGCTATTGGATTTGATTCTGTCTCCTATGCTCGACTGAACAGAAACAGTTTGTGAGGTATTCCCCAGGGGTCAATCTGCATGTTGTTCTTCAAAGTCTGCATTGTCAGAGCCCTCTTCACCTTCTGTTTCTGAGTTGTCAGAGTTTCTGTTGGGACTTTTGGGTCACAGTGACAACACGGCAGCTGCCTTCAGAGTCCATGAAAACATTCCTAGCCAAAATGTTCGAGGTAATCATGTTGCTCCCAGGCAGATGATGCATCACAAGCGAACAGTCCCCATTTTTGTTGGCTTTATCTTTTGTGGGCTGTTCACAGAGATAAAATAACAACAAGCAGTGTATAGATGGAAAAACTAAAATTAAAGTGTCATCTTATATGAACACATCTCCTCTTGGGTTTTGTCTGTCAGTAGTCACAATAGCGGTGATCAGTGTAGGTTAACTAGCGCTGGCCCAAGGCTATGTAAGGTATATCTGGTTAAGCCTGTATGATAGCTTTTTTCTCAGAAGAAGCCTTAACTGAACAAAGCATAGTATATAGGGCTCTTCTCTTTCTACTCACATACTGGATGATTTGATTACTATGGAATTTAGCCAAGAATGAGCTTCTCTGTGGCCTGGAGCCAATTTCCCAGGTTCTTCCGTTCCTAAAATTAGTTCCTTCCTGAAGGATTATCACAGCTACATTGAGGAAGCTTACTCTATACAATGGGAGCAGAGACATTCAAATCCCTAATCATACGCTAACCCAAGACTAGGTGGCATCAGCAGGCATAATGTGGATATGTCTAAGCTTCTGTGAAATCTCTGTATTTGCAACATTACACCAGATTCAACAGAGAGACTAAGTGCCAGATACAGTATCACGTTAATGTGGCTAATAGATGCCAGACCTATATTGCCTTTGCAGCTGTGTACTTGGTGAAAATGCTGGTTTGAGCATTTGGAAGCTTGGGAATTTCTCTGTTGTGCAGTGTAGAAATGCCTTTCAATACTTAGCATTTCACTTGACATGAATAGTGCATCTTCTGAATGCATGGGGGTTCCTTTAGAAACTGCCTTCTTGCAGGATATATGACATTCTACTAGGAGTGTAAGATAAGGTTTTTGTGAGAGAAATTTTCTGGTCCCAGTGGTAGTTTTAACTTATAATACAGGTCCAAAACAGTCCTGTTTAGAGAGTCTGTTGGATGGAGGAATGAATGTGCTTTTTCACTTCCCTGACCAAAACCTTCTTGACCGGTATTTAGAGGGCAATTCTACCCCATTCCATTTCCTCTCCCTTTTTATATGCAACATTAGTGTACATAGCACCACTGTATCTACTTTTTCAGAAATCTTTATGGTTCTGCAGATCTACTGGAGACCCCAAGTAACAAGTGAATAACAACACATAGAGCATAAGTAGGTTGAAATACTCTTTGCATTTACCTGGTGAATGATGGAAAAATATCACTGATAGTGAAGTAGCATACTGCTTTTTCTTTTATATTGTGGTACCTTTTGTTGTGTTTCAAGTTGCAACCATAAAAGCAAAGGATTTACCATGATATCATCACTTTAATATCTGAAGTTAAATTATTAATTGTAGAAATAGCCATTTTTACTGGTGTCATATTCACATAAATATGGAGTGGAGCATCCTGAGAAACATAGATTCTCAACTAGTTGAAAACACCAATGCAAAGTGCTATCAGCAAATTCAAGTGRGCTGTGGTACTACTTCTGCTCAGTGAAATATGCTTGAATATGTATTCCTTTCTCAGCATTAAGTCCAAAGCCTCTTGTAAAATGAAGCAGTGCTCCAGGGAGAGTTCCTTGGAACAATTCCATTTTTTCATGACATATTCTTGCTCTCCAGATCTAACTGTGGATGGTGAAAACTGGTGAACACTCAGTGTCCTCAGTCTCTTCATGGTTGCTTTGATGCGCAGGGTGCTGAAAAAAACCTGACTGCACCAGCAGCAACTTCTCTGTGCAGCTTCTAACAAAGGTGAAAGGAGGAAGAAAAAAAAAAAAAAAAAAAAAAAAAAAAAAACAACAAACAGAAAAAAATGCAGAGCGCCAACTGACCCATGTCATTTCATGCTTACTTATCTGAGCGATATGAAAAGATACTGCTTGAGTGATACAGGAAACTGAAGGTGTCAAGAAAATTTCTGAATTTTCAATATCTGTTAATACAGAAAAAGCCCCACAATTTTCCTTAAATAGTTCCAGAGGTAGGAAAGACATCAATTTTATAGGAATAGCAGAAGAAACAATGCCATGAAATAAGCCAATTTCTATGCACAAAGTCTCGTGGCCAAAAGAGTGAGTGAACAAAAACCTCAGTGACTGCTGAAGTTAGTACTGTGAAGTCCCGTTTATTTTGCTTGTTACATACAGCAACAGCAGCAGGACTAGAAATCTTGTACTATGTTTGAAATTAAGATTAATTTTTCAAGAGAAAGCCTGTTGATGATAATTTTTCCTACTGTGAAAAATGTTGTTCTATTGGTGAGTTGGCTTTGCTTGTTGATATTTTTGGTGTATCAATCACCTTTATTATTAATGACATTACTTTTCTGTCATTGTATCTGATAGATAGAATGAAAATTTTAAATGGGAAGTATATTCAGGTTAAAAGTGAAGACATTTAAACCTTGGAACAAACTACTAAGTTAAACAGCAGATTCTCTATGTCCCGATAGTCTTTATATTAAAATTTCATTGTATTCAGGGATACATTTTAGGTACACTCAAGCAATGTTTCTGCATTGAGTTCAATACAGGCACAAGGGTGAAGCATAGGTGTTTGTAACATGTAAGTAATCAAAATTGAAATCTCTGAGCAATCTGATGTAGTTGAAGATGTCCCTGCCCATGGCAGGGGGGTTGGACTAGATGACCTTTAAAGGTCCCTTCCAACCCAAACTATTCTATGATTCTATGATAAATTATAAAATGATTTCCTATGGCCTGTGTACCCCTGGAGGCACAAGAACTACTAACAGGATCTGTATGCCCATTCCAAATACTTTCACACAGAATAAATTCCATCCATTTGTGGTTATAAATTGGTAAATAAAACATTCTGGTCTCTTGTTGGTTTCTTTTGCATAATTCAACTTAATGCTCTGATTCTTTGTCATTCTCCACAGAACTTCCTTTTGTAATAAACTAAGTATTAAAAACTTAATTCTGATATATGAGATATTTTAAATGTATTTTAATATTTATTTCATCACATACTCCTGTTAGTATTTGTCACGCATAGTGACACATTTCCACGGTTCAGCAATGTACTTAAGAATGTGTTGAACTTCGAACTCTGAGAGACCCAAAATAGATGAGCATGAACTTGAATTTCATGCAGAATCAGGATCATAATCATGTTTACATTAAATGAAGTTATTCTCTCACCTTTTCTGCTGTATAGGCATTAATTGTCCATGAAATCTTTCCATTTTCCTTAGAATATGCTTCCATATAAGTATCTTGCACCAATTCATAAGATGTTGTTTGCACTGCCTACTTATGAATTCAAGGTAATTTCTTTGATCAGTAATAGTTTCTTTATACAGTTTCTGCCTTTGATTTAACCAAGATTGATTACATTTGCAAAGGGTCTGCTTGACCGACCAATTTCTTTTCATACCGTTTACAATCTTTTCATGTTTTTAAACTTGATGGGTTCATCCTTATCACTCATCTGCATTTACAAATTTTCATCTGATGTATGCTATATAATTTCTTACTGGAAAATGGCACCACAACAACTCCAGCTTGTATGTATAAAGCATAAATATCTATTAATATTTTAAATTTTGCCACATGTTTGATAACTAAGGGATTATAACTTGGTTTTTAGAAATTTCTCTAGTCTAAAATGTCTTCTTTGGTGGTTCACATGAGAAGTATATTGTTTTGATTGTTTTAATTTACATTTAGCTAGTATTTGAGAAATCAGAATTAAAATTGAGAATGCCTAACTGAAGTCACCAAATTAACCAGTGTGATTTGGAAATTCTCTTGATGGAAATGCACATATGAACATGACCTTTGATGTTTACTGTAATATATATATATATTTGAAAGCAGTAAGAATTTGAACTGTGATACTGATTTGGGGAAGCAGTTGAACAGTGCTTCTCTGGACATCTGTCTCTCAAGTATTAATTCCTACACACGTCATCAAGCGAAGCCATTTAGACAAATGCATAAATTGGATGGAATATTCCTTTTCCATAAGTATCATAACTCCAAGTGCCTCCTTGATAGAGTTATTTATAGAGAGCTTCCCACCACTTCTACTTTTGCGTGAACAGAAGAAAAAATAGAAATTAGTAATCACCCTATTTAATATGGGGTTAAGAATTAGCTCAAAGAACATGATTTCTAACAAAATCTCTTTGACTGTAAGTCAAAAGGAACAGAATTTGATGTTATAGTTTAAAAATTACTACAAGCCTTGTTACTTTCTGTTTCTCATACGAGATGCCCTCATCAACTTCTCTGTCACAAAGATACATAGCATACAATTCATATCTCTGTAACTATATGAAATATTTATATGCAGAATGTCTTCTCCTCTTCTCTTCCTCCCATATTTTAATTTAAGATACTTAGCTAATCACCTACGTATCTGTGTGTATCTAGCACAGTGCTCCTCCTAGCACAGTTTTAAGGAGGTTTGAAACTGGAAGGATGGCTCCAGCCCTGTTCCAGTAGTTGTGGTCAGCCACCAATGTGGCTACACCACCCTCTGAACATCTTTCCGGGTGCCTGATAACTGACTTCTTTCTCTGTCTCCCATTTCCCTCCTGAGGCAGCTCTCAGGAAGATCATTGTAAAATATTCAGTGCCATGTCTGAGCAACACAGGATTTATTCTAACCACAATGCTAAGACACAGAAGTCACTCAGATACCACAGTGATAACTGAAGCATCCAAAAGATTGCAGAGTAGTATAAAAAGTTCACAAAGCTGGATATATCAGGGCTCTAATCTTTTCTAGATTATAGGTATCAAATATAAAAGCTGTCACTGAATACAAAAATGCAAATTCAGTTCACAAAAACACCACCTAGCATCTCTACAAAGATTCAACATCAAAGTTCAGCTTTGAAAGTTTAACTCCAGTCACAGAGCCCAAAAATCCTAGTATGTCTATAGTCTAATTCCAAATATGATGATTTCAAACAGGCTAAACCTTTAACAAACGAAGTCCAGCCAGAAGTGCAGCTGAAACAGAAGTGTTATAGTCTCTTACCAGACATGGAAAACAAGTGGACCTATCTGACCTTACGTTTGCCATTACTAAAAGAGCAGAGATGTTAAATGGGTACATTTTAGTATTCTGTCACACACTGCATGAACACAACTGATTAAGCTGAACATAGGTATGGAATTCTAAAGAGCATGAAAGTACTGATTGACATAGGATAAGAAAATGCTAACGTGCTATATTCAATCAATGCTTGGGAAAATGAGCACTGGATGTGTGCCAGGGCACTACACTGATACTGTTGCCTTGGGTAGTAGCAAGGTAATTACCTATTTATTTTTGGTTATCTCCTGTGGTTTGTATTCATTTCCTGATATTTTAATGAAATTCCTTCATTGTAATTTACTGTTACACTTTCATTGTTTGAAACTTTATTCCCTGAAAGAAGTAAAACTGAATTACATTGTTTTCAGTCAATTTTACTTAGTAGTTTGATGCTTGAACCTGTGTTTGCATACAATAGAGGATTAAGTAAGGACTGGTTTCTGTGATGGTCTCTAGAACTATTGAGGCAACAAACAGCCATTTGACATATTTAGAGATTCCTACATTTTTCCTTAATGTGATATTTCTCTACTTTGTATTAAAATTTGCCATTTGCTGCTGTTTTTGTTTTGATTGACTTTGTATGAGCTCCATGGCCACTTTTCACTTGACTGGAAGACTGGCAGCATATTTTCCTTACTGTGATAAAGGATATATATCCAGATAGATACTGCTGTGAGATTCCCTATATCTTGAAATTGTGTCTTACCGGATTTTATAGACTCATTTATTCAGTACTGCTACTTTGACCACCTCAATGAGCTAACGTGTCCTTTTCACACCACTGACAGACATGGATTGTAATACCTCAGCAAGGTAAACAACAGGCACAGTAAGAAATGGTAAAGTTGTCTATTTACCTTAACTCTAATGAACTACTTTAATTTAAAGTAAATGGAGAGACAGGCTTGTTCCATTGTCTAATCATGGAACTGAAAGTCAGAAACTGTTAATACCATTCTGAGCCTTTCTATTATTGATTACTCATTGCATAGCCTCAGACAAATTCATTTGACCTGTTTGCATCTCAGTTTGTCTTTCTGCATAACTAAGATAACAAAATTTAACTAATACATACRAGTGTTAAAAATTGTTACTGATTATTTGCCAAGATGTGTGAAAATATACAGAACTATGAAAATGAAAACTAGCCATCTTCATAATAAATCAAAAGAACAAAAATTATTGGGTAAGGTTTCACCCAAGAAAGAGGAAAAGATAAGAATAGTGGTGAGAAACCAAACAAAAGAAAGATAAATGAGTGGCCGAAAAGATGTCCATCGCATATATCATGAGAAAAAATCACTAAGTAGAGACAGTAAGGATTACAGAGCATTCTGGCAAGCTCTGTATCTGGAGGCACACCATATACACATCTGAAATATGTAGTTATAGGGTGTTTAAAATCAGGCTTATTGTAATTACTACTATCTTGCTGTCTGGTGTCTATTTTAGAAACACGGAACTATGTATGCATTTTTGGTGGTCTAACCACAAATTGTCCTGTAATTGTAATTAGCGTGTTGGATCCACTCCACGCATTAGGTATAATTTTTATTTGCATTTTAACTTTCAGTTGGGAAGAGAATTTGGGTGACATTAATTGATGTTTTCAGAGATGCTTGCCTATTCATGTTTCTTTTGAAATCCTTAGGATCTGGAGAGGCACTTTAGAGAGATACTTTTTAACTTGAGTTGAAACAATAACAAGCACAAAAAAGAATGGAAGGTGTTTTTGAGGTTGTTAAGCTCAGTGAAGTTTTACTAGAAACTAAGTTCTTCATTTGGCAGAAGGCAGCATTGGTTTAAATAAGGGTTCAGGAGTTCTTAATTCAGCTCATACTTTTCATACATATGTCTGCAATTTCATTAGTAACTATTCTGTGCCTAAATATTCCTCTGTAAAATGTATATTGGTTATACTCTATACATGTATGCATGTAATATTTACAAACATAAATAGAATATATATGTATATATGCAAATGCATATGCACATAGGTGCAAATCACAGATTGCAGCACAAGCGCTGGAATTCAGTGACTGAATTCATGTTGCTGTGTATTTTTGCAACATGTTGCATGGTTCTGTGTGTTGCAAAACACATGCTTGGAACAAGGGAAATTCCTGTTTGACAGGGAGGAAAAAATTATTCACCTTGAAGAATTAGCACTGGAAAAGGGCCCCAGAAATTCACAGCTTACAGTTTTTGGATTCGAACTCGGACATTTCTTCTCCATCTGTATAGTTGGTTCCACTTTGGTGTAGAACTAGTGTTGTACCTGCGTTTAAAATATTCTCATTCTAAGTCATGAAAACTCTCTGCTTCACAATCCTTAAAGTAGGCCGACTTTTCCATGGACACAGGACGGTACAGAGGAGAGAGGGTTAGTGAACCACAAAATCAGGATCAGAGGTCTTGGAGGTTTACAGTCTACTGTGCCAAAATGTCTATGTAGCAAAGACTAAATAGGGATGCTCAAGCTAATGCAAACAAACACTGTGGACAGTGCAAATGTGACATTTTCTCAATGAAGTATTTTAATTTGTTTTGAAAAGATGGATTACATTTTAACATATGCTTATATTTTAAAAGGTAGRGAAAAACAAACTTTGTTTAAGAGTGTGCATGTGATGGAAGGAGCTAAAAAAAATCCCATTTGTTTGATACAGTATAAGACTTTGTATTAGCCTAAGTATATAAATGATGTTTCTGTTCAACAATTTTTTTTTTTTTTTTTAAATAAATTTGGTCAGCAAACTGAAAAATGAGTCCCCATCCACACTCTCTAATCTGATGTCCTCACCATGCAAAGCCTATTTCTATAGTTCATCATTGAAATGTTTACCTCTCTGCTGTGTTGTAACTAGATCATCACCTGGTAGTGATTGTTACAGGTTTGCATGTCACAGGCATTTAAAGTCTTGACTCACATTCTAGAACTTGAACTAGCTGCCTGTGCTAATCAATAGTGAAACATTTCAAATACTTGTTTCTGCTCAATGTAATAGCCATGGTAGTTGTAGGAAGAAAGTCAGTCCTGACCTTCTTAATAGAATAGTCACAGTAACAGAAGGAATAGGACAACCTGTAAGTGGGTGACCATAGRTTTCACATTTACACAATTTCACTAAAATATATGGATTCATAAACTGAAGGGGAAAATGTGGGGATTTAATAGCAATAACATATATTTAAAGAACTTTTAAACTTCATCTAAATCCTGGCCAAATTACTTTGGAAGTCTGGTCTGTCATAGTAAAAATTTCATATGCTGCTACCCAAATGCAAAATATGATGGTAAGTTAAAAACTAAGTGAACTCATACAAGACTGTAATACTAAATAATGTGCACTATAATATTTAAATCTGTAAGTCTCCATGATTGCCTACTATTTGTGCTGGAGATGGTTTGATACTCTCATGGTGGGAGTAAACTAGTACAAAACATAAGCATTTTAAATATAATTGCTAACAAGGCAACAGCAAAACTTCAGCAGAAATACTTTGGAATATAACATCTGGGGAAATGCATGTTCAGAAAGATGCAGATATAAATGTAAGTTTCAATATCATATTCCTCTGTATCTTGGAGAAAATCATGCTGATAATACTGGAGATAGTGGATGATGTGGGAGAATTACTCCAGGATGAGATACTAAACAAATTGGAACAACATATTTGAGCAGAAATATTCTAATTGCTTAYTGCAGTTTTATGTTATTGGAAAGAGTCTGGTCATTTCAGCACCAGACCTAGCACATAAAATTTTATTGGAGGTTTTTATACAGCTGATGTTAAAAAGGGAGAGAATTTATTGAAACCAATGAAGTATACTCCTCTGGATGGCTTTTTTTCCCCTCATATACACCAGTTTTACATCATTGTAATTTCACGGATGTCAGTGGGGTTACTCTTGATTTCCACTAGGATAAAAGAACAAAGAATTGTGCCCCTTTCCTTCCTGTCTGTATTTTTATATAGCTACAGAAGTCTTGCTATTTAAAAGCCACAATGGAAAAGAACAGTGCAAGGATTTTTGTTTATTTCTTTATTTTTTTAGTCTCACATAAAAAAAAAAAAAAAAATCAATTAGTGGTTTTTTATGGCTTCTTTTTTTTTTTTTTTTTTTTTTTTTGTGTAAGAATCTAAAACAGCCAATCTTCTTGTTTGGCTTTTCGGGTTTTTTCCCATTTTAGCCCTGAACAGAAAAGAGACCTCCCTAAAGTAAGAAAAAATTTTAATGTACATGTCTTAGCATAATGCTGAAAATGCAGAATAGGTCTCCCAAGCTGCAGATGGTTTAGTTGCTTGGAAATAATTGTTATATATTTAGCTGATTTAATTTATTTGTGTCTTAGTATCAAGCTGTGATATGGACATAATATTTAACAACAAGCATTCAGAAGCTTTGTTGGATGCCCTCTGTTAAACACCTTTATATCCTCATGTTACCCATTGATTGTTGAATATTCTCCAAGAATAGGAGAAAACAAGACTGCAAGATTGCAAGAACATCTGAACTATGCTAGCCAAGTCGGCATCCATGCTGCTTATGCTGGTTCTGGTAAATGTCTAAATCTTCAAAGCATCAAAGGACAGAGGTTCCACACCCTTTTAACTCTATCGGACCAGGGTTTCACTCTATTTACCA
Organism: Phoebastria nigripes; assembly: GCA_035582835.1. NCBI lineage: Eukaryota > Metazoa > Chordata > Aves > Procellariiformes > Diomedeidae > Phoebastria > Phoebastria nigripes. The sequence goes on along the minus strand of JAYKAV010003072.1, from coordinate 337,462 downwards.
GTGGATTTAAAGTAGAGAAGTCTATGACATCTTGTTCTATCCACAGTGGATATGGAGAATAATTTTATTCCTTTCATCTTTGCAGCTCTTCTTTGCATGTTTATTGTATTTAAAAACCAATACTATGTGTCCTGAAAGTCTTCTTTTCTTTAGGGATTCCATAAAAGCTTTCCTAGGTCATGTTTTTTAGTTCTTCAGTTACTCTTGTTGAGGCTCTCTGAATTCTCCATCATTCTGGGAGTACAGTCAGTCAGCAGAACTGAACGTCTTACTCTAAGTGAGATTTTAGCAGTTCTTGAAGGCCAGAAGGGATATTCACCTTCCATGCAAATATTCATGATCGTAAAACCTAAGACAATGTTTCTTTTTCCAGCAGCAGACTGACACTGTTGTTTTATATTCATTTTCTGATCAACTAGAATGCCCACTTCCTAACGTGCTGTTCTCTGTCTTCTATTTCTCRCAGATACCTATCTTTTTGTACCCATCCTAATGAAAGTCTGAGGAGTATACTTGCTGGTTAGACTAGTGGTAAGAATTCATGACTTTTTTCTTGAGTTATGGCAAGTACTTTCTTGATTTTTAGAACTCCTGATTTAGTTGTTTTTTTCCCAAGACGTTGTCAGAGGTGCATGCAATATATTACTGCTACTGATACAGCATACTACATCTTGCTCATGTGAGAATATATAAGTGCACTTTCATCTGGGACAGTTTGCAGAGACAAACAATTCATACGGAGGACCCCAGAGACAAATAAAGAGAAAACATTGAAAAAATAAATTGGTTTGTTACAGTATTTGTTACCGCGGGTTTTTTTGGGGTGGGTCCAGAATAAGTCACAACTTTTTCCACTTTTTTCCCTATCAGTATTTACAAATAGAGTCATTCAGCTATAACTGTCACTAATAAAACAGCACAAACGCATCATAACGTCATTTYGTTCAAAGTGTTTTACAGAGATTAATTCCTTTATTGATGAGTTGGGTTTTTTTCAATAGTTCTCCACATTAAAGGAATAGGGATTTTTTTGTGTATTTGTTTTTTCAAAGAGTTCAGGATTTATTTTGGCAGGTTTTGTTGGGGAAAACTGATTAAGTGATTAAACTTATATGCAAGTGTCATAATTTACCTGCAGTTAATGGCTAAATAGGCGGGTTGGAATCAAGGTACCAGCAAGTGTCGGGCAATTGCTTGGTTCCGTGCCACTGATCTTGAAACTGTCACTGTTGTCCAATAAAGGGACTGTCTAGCTCCAGCGAAGAAAGGGAAATGGCATAATGTGCTGAGGTCTTTCTTTCCCTTGCCCTCCCCCCTCCACACCACCCCCCAGTTCTTCAGGATTCATTGTATTTGGGTCAGGAATAGGGACACTGTTCTAGCAAATATACTGTTGGCCAAGGTCTTGGCCCTTAGACCCTTTTCCTCTCCTCTCCCAGCCCACTTTTCTAGCCACTGGACTAGAAACTCTATGGGAAAGGAATTACTTTGTCCCCCATGTCTCTGATGCTTTATCAGTGAGCAAGAAGAGCTATATGGCCAGAAACAGCATATATAATGCCCACCAGAAAAAATGTCTGATCAGCTGCAATCATCTGTGAATTTTTTTTTTCTCTTCTTCTCTCTTCTTCTCTTTTCTTTTCTCTTTTCTTTTCTCTTTTCTTTTACCTTCCCTTCCCCCCAAGTAGAAAAATGTGTTCATTAATTTTAGCTACTTCCAAAATTTTTACGGGATCCATTGTTGAGAGATGTGCCATTTACTGAGAAGGCAGAGCCAAGCAGTTAGGCAATTTAGTTTTAAGCCCAGACTGTTCCACAGCCTGTTCGAGGTACGTTTTCTCTGTGTTCCCTGATGACTTTTGAACGGTGGTAGTTCTGAACTACATTTTTGAATCTGTAGCTCCCTGCTTCAACCATTGTATTCCCTACTGCTTCTCCTACCCAAACATCTCGTGGAGGTGAAAAGTTCTCTCATCCTGCTCTGAACTAAAAACTAAAGGATGGCTGACATAGAAAGGATTATCATTGCCCTAAGTCACTGTTTCCCTATCAAGCATCTTCCCATATCAACGTCTTAGCAAAAAGATGTTCTGTGCTGAATTTGATGTGTACAATTATTCTTCATAGATGGCCAAACTAGTATTTCTTCAGGTAGATGAAATTTCTTTAAAAGTCTGTGTTTATTTTGAGCTGACACCACATTCCTGTGGCACTGGTTTCCCTGCAATGACTGGCAATAATGACATTCACATTCCAGCCCTGCAGAGGACAAACACATGTCCTTTTGCTGTGCTCCTTTTGCAATACAGCCTCCCCACCACTGCATGAATAGCAGATGAAGCTGTGCAATTTCAATGAGTCTGCAAAGAAGCAGTCACTGGTGTGTCGTACATCAAAACTACAACTAGGACTAGCTTCCCTGTCTGATGCTGGCTCCAGACTTGGGTCATGAAGGACCCAACATTCAAATGCTGAATTCTCAGTACCCAGGCAAAGACAATATTTATTTCATTTTTCTCCCCTCTGCTCGCACAATGTCATGTAAAAGAATAGTGGTATCAATTTGCATTTATACACACTTCTGCAATAGCAAATTATCACATTCATCAGATTAATGTTCCATATTTATAGATCTATCAAGGAAACTTCTTAATCAACAGTGAGGAAGCCCAAACCCCACAATACTGAGGGCTGCATTAGCAATTTGCCAAGAGCCTAAGGCTTGCACAGAATTTGCATATTATATTTACATAATATGTTTAATCAAAACAAACGTACATAACTATGATATTTGCTTCTACTTGCTCCTTACCTGACAGCTGAATGATAACTATTAGGGTTTCCCAGTTTTTCTCCTCCCCTCCCCTGCTTTGCGTGTATGAGCTCTCAAACCGAAGGTACAGTTTCTCAGTGTAAACCTCATTTGATGACTTTGACAATTCATCTGACCTACCTGTAAGCATGTGAAGGATATTTGTTTCACGTGGCTATCTTGAGCCAAACTGACCCAACAATGTGCGTAGTTTTCAAATGAGATGTATTGATTAAAATGGCAAATTGTGGTGAGTTTGCTACTACTAGATTTTGTGTCTCCTCATGTTGTCAAATTCATTTCTGCCTTTGATTTTCCTGCTATCCTCAATGAATTTGCTGCGCTTTAAGATGTAATATGACGCTAAAATGGAGCATTAAGTAACAGAACATTTGAAAGGAGGAAAAGTGGAATCCAAGAGCAATTCATCTTATCTACCCTGGACACYCACATTCAGAGTGGATAAATTGTTCTCTGGAGATGTCTGTCTTTCTCTACCATAGTTATAAAGCTGGTTTAGAATATTAGATTAGACAGATGGATTAGATTTACTAATGCGTAGAAACCACTTCTGACTCAGGAAGCCTCTGAGCTAGAAGCAGTTGGCACCTGACAGCACACAGCAAATTGGTACATATTCTTGCAGTGATTCTTATTAGGAATCCATTTTTGGCCATTGACAAGAGACAAGTTGCTGAGCTAGGCAGACCATCTTAAGTCCTTATTAACTTGTAGTTGGCAGAAATTTGCTGATATAATTTGGACATTTAGCTGGGAATACCACAGAWATGAACTGAAGCTTCAGCCAAACTAGTTCTATCAGGAACCGATCCTTTTTCTTGACTGATGTGAGTTTCACTGGAATGTTTTGGATGGGAATAGAAAAATAACATTTAAGACTTGTCTGCCAAAAGGTTTGTACTCACTAGGTTCAAATCTACTTGGAAGTGATCTGCATCTCAATCAAATTCTTATGTACTAAGTGTGAAGGAAATATAGTAAGTGTGCTATGTATAAGAACTCTTGTGTGACTGCGTTTGTACTGCACATTGAAATGGCAATCCCCAACTGCTGTTCTATAAAATTTGCATCTTTTCCAGGGAAATTGCCATGTTTAACCATGAGTCTTTTTTACTCAAGTGACTTTCCTTACTCTCACATTTAAATAACCAGAAACCATCTTGCTTATTATATGCTGCTACCTACCCAAAAGTCATCCATCTATGATGATGTAATTCACAAGTCAGCATCACTGCACTACATTGTGGTGCTGCCTGTTATGATGTTGCCCTGCACTTTGAAAACCTACCTACATCATGCCTACCTGTCCTCTATGAAGAGGAAAACGTTTCATGAGATATGCTCCTGATCATATTGCCTGATCAAATTTAATTACAACCATGACCCCATGGTCCTCCTCCTGCCTCCCATTAACACTTCCTCATTTCAGACTGCCAGGACCTATTCTCAGTAATGATTTTCCTTGAAAGGTGTATGGTATGCAACATCATTACCTCAGTAATAATATCATGTTTTTCTGTAACATGGCTGTCTGCATGCAAGCATTTGCCCATTTATTTCTCTTCATCACTGTATCTACCATTAGCAACAACCTTCCTTCTTCCATGGGCTCAGGACAGTGAGTACTTCGCCCTGCCCTCCATTACGTGGTATTAATCCCTGATGGCATGGCAATGAGTGCTTAAAATTTAACTTTTGAATGCTGTGTGTGTAAATATATTCATACTCTCTATTGCTCTGCCTAGAAAACATCAGCTTCCCCTCCTTCATCCCAGTGTCCTGCAATCACGAGCGGTAAACAGAACAAAAATGCAAATGTGGCTTCTGTGGTGCATTTGTATTTGCACGCTGTGCTGGTCTGCAGAGCTGGGAGCTGATGGAAAAATCTGGCTGGATGGGCCTGAACAAAACTCTCAACTGTGGTCAGTACCCGTGGATTTTGATGAACTAGTTACCTATGCTAGTCAAGGGCATTTTTAGAGGAGTTTGTGTGGAATAGAGAAGAGTTTCACACAATGGGAAGATCAGAAGTGCATTAATTAGTTACCATTGCAGTGTATTGAGGCCTGAGGATCTCAACAATAGCAGGAAGGAGGCTATTGAACAATCTTTTTTTTCTCCTCACATGCAGATATACTTAAAGGAGATACAGCTGGGATAATACATCTACCTATAGATTATAGTGTCATCTGTGTCAAGCACAGCACAAGCAGGAATGCTACATGAGAGGGGACAAGCCAAGAGTGACCACAGCCCAGGCAGTGCCTTCACCAACCAAGGTGCAGTCCCACAGCAGCTGAACACAGCTGGCAGGGCAGGGTGCTGATAACAAGGTCTGCTGACACCCTCAAGCTGAGGAACCAGGTAGCAGGTCCATCCAGGGAGTCCCCCACTCAGGAGCAGCAGGAGATGGGGCCAAAGACAGAACTGGAGATAGGGCTACAACATAGGTCTGAGGGGTCCATATAGGAGGCAGTGTCAGAGACATGACTGGAGATGGATACACTTAACAAGATAGCCAAGGTCCATCCAGGAGACAGAAACAGGACTGATTACACTTACAATATAGATCAGACAAGGCTTGAAGGTGCAGGACAGAGCTTAAAAGTAGCTCCTGAGCCCATGGGCAAAGGGTGGGGGTAGGGGCCCCAGGTGGGGCTGGTCAGGAAAATTAAGACCCATAGCCCCATTTATGTCACTGACACTGTTACTGCTAACTCCCTGGAACATAGAAATGCAAAGAACAGACCTCAACCAATTTGCTTTTCATCATTTTTGCTCTCTTCTGGCCTTAGGACATCTAAGTCAACTCTTTAGTTTTTGTACTCTGGATGATGTAGCTAATCTAGTCATTTAGATTGCTCCCACCACTGAAATGCTCCATTAGCATAATACTGTTGTCTTCAGGCTTCTGATTCTCTGTAACACCACGATAAGGACTCCAGTGCATGCAACACTGTTCTCCTGTTCACTTCAATGACTGTCATATAAGTAGATTGCTTTTGGCAACAGGTTAGCCTGTTTTCTAGTGCAAAACTAAAAACCACTTTTCACGTAAATCTAGGGAAACCTTTTCTTTCTTTGAGCCATATTTACGATTTTGTGCCAGAGTCATTCTCTGTTCTAAAAAATTGGTGATGGATGTAGCTATTAAATGGTTCTCCCTCTTTTTTTGCCTATTCCCTTTAACTGTCAACATGCAGGAGATGAGAATAAGCGATTTCAGCCATTGGTATGTTTGTATTAGAGCAAAGCACTTGTGTAGACAAGGAAAACCATATTCTGTCTCAGTGGAACTTGTTCTTGCTTAAAAATGTTAGGTCTATCCGCCTGAATCATCTCAAAGGCTTACTGAGCTGCAAACACATTGGTAGCTGAAATGCAAATGAGATCAAAGCCTAAGAACTGTGTCCATTATCAACTGCCATTTTGTCATCTTAATTTCAGTGACGTGTATTGAATAATTTGTCTTGCCTCTTTCTTTGTTTACTACTACAGAACAGTGTATGTTCTGCATTGTGTCCTTCACTTCTGGTCCCTGAGGGCATACTTTGTCTGTTCTGTTACTGTGCTGAGGCAAGACCAGATTACTCACCATTTTACAAGGCAGCTTAATTTATTTTGGAAGGAATTGCAGTTATGCAGTCAAGAAAGGAATTTCTGTATCATCCCGTGTGGACTATCAGGGCACTGGAACTCTTCTGATTCCCCAAAAAACTCAACAMCCGAATGTAGACTTGATCTTTTCCTTCCCACAGCAAGAGGAAGAATTCTCTTGCTGTTGGTTGGTATATTTTTTCTATTTTACATCTGCGATGCTATATTTGATCAAAGGTACAATCAAAGAAGCCTGTCCTGCATAAGAACTGGGAAAAAAGTAAAGTTTAATGCAGTGTAGAAGCTGTAACCCTTCATTTTAAAAGCCACATATATGCCTGCAAAACTGCTTTTTCAAAAAACAAGCTTCATTTCCATGATGTACAACTCCATTGTGGCTGAGGTCAGGAGCTCCTGATGGTTGTCTTTTGGCACCAGGTAAAGTTTAATTTTCTTCTAAGTTTATCCGAAGTTCTCACTAATGAATGTCTCTTGGACAGTTCCTTGCTACACACAGTATACTTATTTACCTTTTATTTCTGTAGTTTAAAAGCAAATTTAGTTTGTTAATAGGACCGTAAAACAATTATCAAGGCATTGTCTTCATTGTCGAATCATTATTCCTGGATCATTTTGCAGTAGCTGAGAATCAAGTTCTAGTGAATTCACCTTCTGTTTCTCTACCAACATTAAACAAATCTACAAACCAAGTAAGTTTTTTATAACCTTTCTGAGGGAGAAATATTCCAAGACACATACTCATATTTTCCTCTTCTTTTAAAATAATACTTCACAGTGAAGTTGAAATGTCAGTGACTTGTTTATGGATAAAAGTAATATATACTCAATGTATAAAGTGGGATAAATTTGCTATTCAAATGGCTGCTGCAATCAATATATCTCCCTGGATAACAAGCCCGACACATCAGCCTAATCTGAATTTTATGTCAGACTCACTATTAGAAATCGAGTAACTTAGCTTGTGAAAAATTGAAACATTGGAAAGACAGAAGGTTTTCTTCTGTGTTGTTTATAAAAAGTCAGATTTGTCACTGCATTGTGTCTTTCGTAGTGTTTTTCACGTGTGTAAGATGAAAACAAATTAAGCAGCAGTAGTTTGTAATACTTTTAAAGATGACAAAAACGGTGCAATGGAATAGACAGTCAACTTCCAAATGCATATTGAAGTAACCTGGTGATGCATCCCTGGGATCATGCAGGAAAATTAGATGCTAGTAGATTTACTACTTAAAATAGTCATCAATTTCTGTCGTTAGGCCCCCTAGGTCTTCCCTTTTCCACTTTTCTAAGCTTAGTGTCTCCCCCTCCCTTTCACCCCTCTCTCTTTAACACATACAGCTTCTGTAAAACCTTTTAGCATTTCCCTCTGCCAGCCCTGGAGCTATGCTGGAGCCAGGCCAATTTATACCAGCTGGGGATTCCTTCTAATGGCCCGTTTGGGACTTTCCTCACCCTTACTATCAGACCTCATACTCAGAGCTATGACTGACTGCCTGGCTATGCTCTTCAGTTGTTGCAGTGAGCTCAGCTGTCTTTGTTCCACCACATTAACCATTCGGTCAATTTGACTGGGATACAATTGCTTAACACTGAGTGTTGGGTATCTTCTTCCCTTCAAATGCCCAGATCCTCTTGCATTCCCTGATAGTGCCAGGGGACACTCCATTGTATTCAGAGAGAAAGTCAAGCCAACAGGACTAAAATGCTGTAACCAGATGAAGAGCCACAACTGCAGTGGGTTAAATGCAAAACGTACAATGTTCTGCTTTCCTTGGGGGCAAACACCATGGATATCAAGAACCTACGTTGCTAGAAGATGGAGTCTCAATAAATATCAAACACATAGTTCCACTCCTGTCCCTGGTAGACCACAGTAAATTGACTTATCCAGTCCTAACCAGGAGAAGCCAGTGAAAACCCAGAGAATCCACAAGATAAAATCTCAGGATGCAGGAATTTTAAAAGAATCCAAGAAACAACAACAAAAACTTTTGTGAAGTTCTAAATATCAATGGTGCATACGGTAGATATTTCAAGTGCACTCAATTATAACACATCCGTGAATTGGCAATGGAAAAATCCGATTCCAGCAGCAGAGATGACTTGCAGCTGCAGCTAATAGAGTGAGGGATGTGAATACAGAGAGCACTTATATGATGAAGGCAAGACCAGCAATCAGTTGTATGCTTCAGAGCAATAAAGCACAATCAATCTGACAACAGGGCCACATTGTTAACTGTGGCTTTCTGTTGAAAGGAGTTGCACAATGGAAGGGCCCTGTAAAAGAGCAGCCTTGCCCCCAAGCCCTATCACATTCTTCTCGGTGTTGCTTTTTTTTCTTTACCCTTTTTTCCCCTTTGCTTTGTAGCTGAGATTTCCTCATTAGGGGGCAATTCTTCAGCATGGTTAAAATGTTATAAGTTTTCTTACCTTGCTTATATTTTGTTCTGCCTTCACATCAGTAGTTCAGGTCACAGAAATGTCTCACTGCAAGCTATGGCTGATAGCCAATAAAGCAGGTGCAACTCTATAACGTGCAACAGCATAATGCTGTTTGGGTACACTATATAGTGGCCAGATCAGCATGCAATGAAGCAGAAGACGCAAGTGTACTTTTCCTAGGTTTTGGTATGTATGAGTTGAACAATGCAAAGATCACTGTTCAGTTATATTAAGAAGAAAATGTTCTTTTTCTCTTCCCCAATCAGCAATTTTCCGCCAAAACTCTCTTTCCTCCCCGCCCCACCCCTCCCCCGTGGACAAACTAATATTAACATTCCTGGGGAGACGTAGCTCTTTTCAGCTGAGCTAGCTCTTCAGAATAGTACAATCCTTTCCCTAATCATTGTATAATTCTTAGTTTCTAAAGCCTTTGAAATGTGCCTTTTCTTTTTCAGAAAGACCCATCATTTGGAAGTTTCTTAGAGCTACAYGGGCTTTTAAGTAGTCTCCTGTCCCGAGCAACAATGGCTACCTGACTAATATCAGCCTTCTTTTATGAAAAGCCTTGACAGGTTTACATTAGTCCTGATTCCATTTTTGCAGCACATAGAGGCATCCCAAACATTTACAGAAAAATAATAATTAACTGCTAGCCCCTGAACTGAGCATCTCACTGTACAATTTAAACATGGATAGCAATACAAAGCAAGACTTGACAGGGAAAGAAAGAGCACCTAACAACCAGGGAAGTGGTTACGAGAAGTTGAAATCACGAAGACAAGATCATGGTCCTTATTACATGGTCTGTGCAGTAACTTAAATTGTGGTTCTGCTTTCACTGAAATCAATGGCAAAAATCCACAGTCTTTAATTGCAGCAGGGTGCAATGTGAAAAAAAAAGGGTATATGAAAAAGGCAGTGCACATGTGAAAAAAAAAAAGGATATATGAAAAAGGCAGGTACTACCATTGTGATTTGATAAACTTTGACATCTGCTTTAGACTCAGTCATCTTGCAGTGGCACTGGTAGCTACACTGAATGCAAAGTAAGTGAGAATTAGCTATTCACTGTTACAGCAAGAACCTGAAAGTGTTTGCCTGCACTGTATGTCTCTCTGGAGATGGGAAAGAGGGATTCAGTTTCTCTTTGTGTTTCAGGAGCCTACAGAATTCCAAAATGCATCTGCCATGAAAAAACATCCTTTAATAAGCAAGTAAAGAAAAGAGAGGTGCAGCCAGCTGTAGAGATACCCTGTTTGTTGTTAAATGCCCCACAAGCTCTGAAGCAGAAAGTTGCGGCAGTTTGCTTTGTTCGATGCATTGTGGTAATCAGGCAGCTTATTTTCTGATGTTCGGAGATCTGGCTCCATATGAAAATCATAGAGTCACAGAATCATAGAATCATTAAGGTTGGAAAGGACCTCTAAGATCATCGAGTCCAACCGTCAACCCAGCACCTCCATGCCCACTAAACCATCTCCCTAAGCGCCACATCTACACGTCTTTTAAATACCTCCAGGGATGGTGACTCAAAATGAAACTAAAAGCAATATAAACCTATGCAAGGAGGTTGTTTCCCTGAATCCTGTATGTCATGGTACAGAGGTACGAGAAGCCATGCAGGCCTAAAAGGAAGGATGGATCAAAAATGGCAATGTTCATACATACATATGTATCCATGTATATCTCAAAACTCATCCAACTGGGCACAAAAAGGTGTCCCAAATTAAAGCAACAGATGATTGATAATCTCTCTTTAGAATGAATAGTAAAAAATGTAAAGCAAAATTAATTCTCGTTATTAAAACCTTAGATTAAAAGCAAAATCTGGGAGGATACATGGAGATATCTCTGTATGTGTCCTATTTTATAGTTGGTCGGAATTGTTTGTTTGTATTATCGGAATTATTTGTTTGTATCATGACTGAAAATTAGTAATTTCAATTACAATGATTTCAATCATTCTGTTCTGTGTGCCATTACAAGGACTAAACTTCAGAAATCCGTATTTATTGGCTGAACGTACAAGGRCTTTGGTGCGTTCACATTGAACAGGAGAATTGTTTTGGGCATAAAAGGAGGAAAAAAAAAGGTCTTTTCACTTAGAAATTTGTTTTACTCTAACCTTTAATCCATATATTAATATTTCCTCCTTTTTTCTTGCAAACCATATCTAATTTTTTTTTTTTTTTTTTTTTTTTTTTTTTACATCTCATTCCAGTCCGAGACTGCTTTTTTTTTTTTTTTTTTTAACTATCTGCTTTGTATCTTCATTTTTTTTTTTTTTTTTTTCCTTGCAATTACTACTTTAAACTGTCAGAGAAAACTTGAATCTCTTTTGTTCAGCTAAGTGGGATTATGCTAAGTAAAAACATGGAATCCTCAAAGTAAGTAACATATGACTTTGGCATCTTGCATACATTATTTGAACAACTAGGCAGTTTGCATTAGTCCTCTTGTAATGTGAACCTGAACGTGGTTTGTATAGATTGAAGGAAAATTGAAATTCCTCAGGAATGATTGGTGCACCATAGATCAGTTAGAGGTCATCATGTTATTTAGTATTTTATGGTGAATAAATCAGATGCTCACTTCGAAATCCCCCTTTTATATGAGCTATAATACATTGAGTTCTTTATGGCAAAGGAGTGAATTTTTATGAACTGAAACTGAACCACATTATCCTGTAAAGTAATGGGGCAGCTACATAAGAAATGAGTAGGACATCACTCACTTTTTTTGTATTCTCTCCATCACACTGGGAGCACAAAAACTCTCAACCAAGTAGATTGCTTCTCCCTGTGTACAAACAACTGGGCACTTGAGGCAGTGAGGGTGGGAGTCTTTGTATCTAGTTTAAACATCTAGTTTAAGATGATTGTTTAGATTCTCCATAAAAGGAGAATCTCCACAACCTTCTGAATAAAACCTGATCTAGTAATAAAGCAAGATACCACCAAAAACATACACTGGACCAACTTTCCAAAGAGACAGGCAGGTAAAATAGCTATTTACAGGTGCCCAGACAAGTTTCTTATGAAGGAGTATTGAGATGGTGAAGTCTTGGTCTTCGGAGCACATGAACAAGATCCTTTGAATCTGGCACTTGATTTACAGCTCAAGGTTTTTTGTTACATTGTGTGCCTAATACCCTTTGCTTTTCATTGRTGCAGCTGTAAACATATTCTATGAATATAATATATTCCAGACCAATTATAAATGACTCACAAAAGTAGAGGAGTCGCATTATACAGCTTGATTCATCACACACTTCAGCTACTACAGGTATTCATCCACAACCATTAGCTAAATGCAGAGCAGCATGTGGATTATAAAAAGTTTGTATAAAATTATTTACTTGTTTCTTAGAAATTATCTCATCATTTTCCAGCTGAAATAGGTAAGAAAGGTGAGAAGAATTTTCTTAATAACTGAGGATAGTTTCTTACCCCAGTTTTTGTTTATTTTTGCTTTTGCTTTATGGTAAGAGGAAAAAATATTAATGAATAGATTTAATTTTTATGAGTAAAATAACGTTGCATAGGGTCAGGGGTCATTTGTTCTCTGCTGCCTGAGATTTAGAGCATTTTTTGACTGATTCTTAAATAAATTTTGGTATGTGTTGTAAGGAGGCTCTAAATGACTTGATTAATTTTCATGCGCCCATACCAGCCTCTTATCCTTGCAGAGAATGAACATAAATTACCTTCATTAGCAATATAGCAGCTGATTGTTGCTTCAAACATGCATTTTGTTGACATTTCTTTTCCCTGAATTTGCRGATCTGAAGTGACATGAAGTCCATGGTACAAATTGTTCTAATGAAAAACTTTCATTTTCTAGGTTGGTCAGAAAATTTTCCAACCCTGCTCCCTTCATAATCAAAGAGGGAAGATCTAAGAGACGATGTTTTTCATAGCTTAGTGTAACAGCAGCTAAGGGTGCAGACTAAAGGGGTGATTCATTTATCTTAAAATTCAGCTATCTGAAATTTAGGTGTCTCATCTAAAGTAACTGTCTAGGTATCCTGTCAAGGGAATGGAAACAGATAAACAACTCCAGAAGGCAATACATCATATCTGTGCTGAATAACATCTTAGAATGGGCCTATTTCTCACTCCACTCACTCAGGTGCCAAGGTATCCAGTTAGACTTTGTGTTTAACTGGTCTTCAAAGAAAGTTACATTGTTTTAGAAAACTGCAAATCTTTTGCTTTCAAGCATTTAGCAGATAACACCTAAGGAACCACTTTGGGAAAAAAATGTGGCTGCTGTGAGATTTATCACGTAGCTTTTCAACTTTAATACTATGTCAATGCTGGGTTTTAAAACAAACAAACAAAAAGATATTTTATAGATCAAATATTACTTTCACTACAGGTCTTAACTTGAGACACTGTGAAAAGCAGATGAGAAATAAATGTTTTGGTCTTCTTTTATTACCTACATTTAAAATAAAATGTTAATGTTATTTCAGCTTTGAATAGGTTTAAATATCATCGGTGTAGAGAAAGCCTTGCTCGGGACCTTTAAATGAAAGTTTTTAGATTTAAAGAGTCTTACTTGTTTTTTCCATTGTTCTTTTTGTCTTCCCGATGGCTGTGTTTTAAGAATCCATCTATTAATAATGTCTGTTCTTCCTTTCCACCCTATGGGAGATAGTAGGAAATAATCACATTTTGTCAGAATCTTAGAGAAAATAGAAGCATCAAAGGGCTAAAAATTTATTTCAGAGAAATGGTGCATTCAATATAAATTCATTGCTGTGTTTTTTTACAAAAAAATTTTAGTGATTTGTGGTTTTATTTTTATTACTGCTGCACCTGTTTTGCTTGTAACTGTTTATGAGCTAATGTTTTAGATGTTGTCTCTGCTCATTCCCAAATCAATCAAAAACCTGAGCATAAAAAAACTCAATCAATGAATATAAATATTATAAAAGAAAATCAGTCAAAACAAGAAAGCCATAATAAAACCAAATGCATAGCAAACACATTTTTCTTAACTGGTTACTAATATTTTTCCTTACTGGATTTTCCTTGTTTTCTTATTTGAGGGCATCAGTGATGTGGCTCAGCATGAATGTTGAGTCCTGATTTACAGGTCTTAGTGTCTTTTAATCTCTTCAGTCTAGGTACAGGTATAGACTGTAGGATATAGGTATTGATAGAGCTTCCTACATTAGAAATACCTGTATAAAATTTGTGGGACGCATTGCCATTCAGATAGTATTCACGACCTCCCCAAGAAATTTGGTCAAATACGATTACAAGAAAGGAACTAATGAGCAGTTGGCCTTGTAAAAGAGAATATGTTTGAACCTGATTTACCAATAGCATAAAATATTTTTAAAAATATCTGAAGAATACCACAAACAGAGGTCATCAACTGTCTCTGGCAGATACGTTGGAGTCCCTGAAAAGGCATAAAAAAATATTTTTGACTAACAGGAGCTTATAAAGGGTGACTCAGGGGCTGGAGAGCAGGGGAAGAAAAGACTGGAAAATAATTTTCAGCCTAACATGAGTAAGGACAGCACAAATACGCAAGGACCAGCAGAACCCAAACTCTCCTATGGAGATCCATAAGATCTGATTAAAACTCTCTTAACTGTAACTTAGCTTATTTGTAAAAGGTGTAGAGATAATTTGGCTTAATCTGTAGGCTTTGATAATAAAGTCACACCTTAGGTGATACAATCTGTCTCAGGATTTGTGCTTTGAAGTGGTGTGGTAATCTGTAATAGTCCCTGTAAAAGAGATTCTCCTGCCCACCTCCTTTGAGGACCAGATGGTAAGTGAACTAAATGTTTTCCCTCCACTAATTGAGCCCAACTTGTGAATGTTACTGGCCCTCAGCTGGTTGCAATGTGGACACCAATCACACTTTGCAGTCATGTTTGGTATATTTTCTTGGTCACCTCTATCTATGACATGAGAATTCACAGTTCATCTGGGTCACCTCTACAGCAGCTACAAGTGCTTAACCCTCGAACTCCAGCTACTTGAGCAGCCTGACTTTTGCTGTAGTTTAACTCTCCCAAGGCAGATTTGCTAGAGGATTACATATAATTGACAGAAACTATGGTAAACAAGAACAGAATGTGGTCCTTTTTCCAGTAGCACAAGAAAGAGAGCATTCTTAAAACCTGACTGCAATGGGTTTCACTCTTTGGTGAACACTGTTGTGGGAGTCCCTGCCAAAATCTGTTAGAGCCAAATCAGGTCCCTATCAAATTCATTGATTTGAGATGGTGAGGGTAGGTGATGAATAACATAGAAATCAATTTTCAGACAGGACCCTAAAAGCATCAAAGATACTTAGTAAATTACTTTGTAGTCAGAGTACGAGCTACTTATGAAGAAAATTAACTCTATTCCAGCCAAAACCAGTACACCCCTGTTTTGACAAACCTTTCCTCCTAACAGTGTACCAGGCCCTTAGTTTAAGATTCTGTGTTTGGTTTTAAGATTTTGTTTGTGATTTAGGGGATCATCCTGATTTAACAAACCTCATCTGTCAGTCTTCATGCAACCTTGAAAATTTCAGTCTAACAGAACATCTGAGAAGAAACAGAGCTATACATTGAAAATAGCGTTGGCAGATTGATAGAGGCACATACAGAGAGATCTTTATTTCATGAGTAGCCTAAGGGAGCACAAGTTGGTATAACTTCTGTTTTAACAGGGCCTGGAGGAAGTGCAAATTGCAGCAACTTAGATTCCTCTGACGTTACCTACTGTGTCTAGATATAGTTCCAGCCCTTGAATGTAGTGATGCCTGTTTCATGCAGAGTTGTGAGTGCTAATTGTTTGACACAATATCCAAAGACAACACTGAGCAAACATCTGTGGTGCTGTAACAGTGCTCTGATACACACTGCCAGGCTGGTTTTCTGTGTTCACAGGTAGACAGCTGCCGACCTCAGCAGCTGTAATGAAGGATCATGTCTGAAGCATGAATGTTTGAAATGGAGGTGTAGCAAATCTTGAGTCACTGTGGTTTATATAATTTAGAGTCCTGGGATACAATTTCATAGGTAGCTTCATCTTTCTGGTAGTCGCTTCTACTAGAAGAGAGGGATGTCTCTCATTCCCTTGATTTTGATAGTTCTGCTTCTCTCTAACTCACTGCTGTCCTCCCAGTCCTATCTCCTGCCTTGCTTCAACTCCAGTGCTTGTTGAATCCTTCCATGAAGTCACTAGCATGGAGGAAAACAATCCAGCTTTTTTTTTCTGGATTTAGTTTCTGCTAAATTAGTGGCATAAAGCAGCTCATAGAAGGGTTCAATGTGTACCAATACCTGCTGAGAGCAGGAGGGGGTGGGGAGAGGGATGGATAAGAACGAACTTCCAGTTGTGGTGACAGAGTTACTACATTGGCTCACCATGTTGCATGGTATGACATTCTTAATGCCATCCACTTCTTGCAGTATATATTACTCAAACTGTAAGTTGTGGTTTATAGCATGCTTTTTCTAGGAAGGACAGACTCTTTCCAGCTTCTGGCTGAGTATGACAGCTAGTGCTGATAACCGCTTCAGGCAACAAAATGCAAACACAAGCCAGAACCCACAGAAATGTCGGCCATGGAGGAGTGAAACACCTGAGCTCGATGCTACCTGGGTAGGTTAAATTTATCAGTTTAGTTACAGCAGCACAGGTTTTAGTTCAGTTTACAAAACACTTCTGAAGTCCAGGATGGCTCAGTAGAGGCTGATCATCAAATAACACCCACATTGTTACTTGGGTGTGAGCTACTTGTCAGAACTTGGATTGGTTATCTCTGCTTTTCACTGCAGTGGTTTCCCTGAACATGTTACAGATATCTGCTTTGAAATGTTAGGCCAAAATTCAAGAAAAGACTTAGAATTTAAACTGCATTTCACTTTAGGTACCTTACTCAAGGTTATGAATTCTGCTTTTAAACCAATGCTTAATTTTCATACACTTTACAACTCACAACCCAGACAGGAACCTTGAGCTCAGCTTGTTGGACAGGTATTTTGCCCTGCTACTCTTAAAAGACGGATGTATTTTTTTAAAGCGATAAGCTCTAGAAACAATGCTTAAATTTAATAGCTAGAGATGGAAATAATTGCATGTTTTGGCTTTCAAACACCTGCCAACAGAGAATTGCTCTCTACAGTATATTATATTTTTAACTGTCAACATCAAACTCAGTGTCAGTGCCAGACAAACTGTGACACTAACTATTCTCTAAGTGTAAACTGGAATCCAACCTAGGAAGTTCTAAGATGAGGCTTCAAACTCACATCATAGCTCTATCCTTTCATTTATTATTTAGAAAAAACAGTCTGTAATGTTTTATTTCAGTAAACTGAACTGATAGCTTTCAGCACTTCTGGAATAAATCCATAGAGAGCTCAGTTCCCAGTCAGGCACAAAAAGTTTATTTGATTAACATTTCCAAAGTTCTTGGTCCACCTCTTGTATTATTTAAGAAACATTCTTAAGCTAATGATGTTTGGAGAAGCTTTTAAACAGGCTGCTCTTGCAGGTTGATGGACATATTCGCTTTTTTTGTCATGCCTTGAGGAATCTGGCAACAGAACCATAGTAAGAGACGAAAAACAGATTGTAAACTAGGGAGGAGTGCTTTCATTAGGGAAACCAGGGTGCGTCTTTCACTCTTCTCTACACATTTTGAGCTGCTTTTATCCCCATCTTTATCTATTCACACAGGCAACAGTCAAGCTAGATAAAGCATATGGGAGGATCTTTGTTACTTTACTTATGCTTTACTGCAAAAGGAGAAGTTTCTAAACTTCTAGATAACTATTTCAAAACAGGAAGATGAAATAAAATTCTGCTTTTTTGAGCCTTGAAAAAATGACTCCTCTGCCTAGTTCTTAATACTGTTCTTGATAATACACCACATTTCATTGGCTTCTTTGGCCACCTTTGCACACTGATCCACTTGTTTTAGAAAACTTTAGTTCAAAGTTTGGTATCATGTATGCATGGTTTACATTATTGTTCTATAGATGCATTACTTTACCTCTAAMTGCATAAAAGCACTTCTGCCACTTTTTTCATGATTCACTGGGTTTTATGAGGTCTTCTTGTAGTTCCTAACCCTCAGTGTGGCTTTTGGTTACCAGAAAGAGATTAGAAGCATCTGCAGATGTAAATATTTCATTTTCTATACATTTCTCTCGATCAGCGAGTTTGTTTAGTTGAACAAAACTAGCTTCAGCACTGTTTCCTGTGGCACACCTTGTGTGCCTTTTGGCTTTCCCCCATTCCTAGTTTAAATGTCTTTCTATGACCTTGCATGGGTCCATTTGGATTGAACATAACTCTTCCTTCTGGGACAGGTTCTTCAAATCCCAGAAAGTTCCCTAATTCATAGTAAATTTAAGTCTGTCTTCTCTACACCACCATCTCATCGCTGCATTGAGACTCTGGATCTCTGCCTGCCTTTGAGGCTTCACGTTTGACAGCATTGTGGAGAATGCTAGCGTGGAGGTAGTCGCRGCTCGAATATAGCTCCCAGAACTGCCCTCGTCTACTTTTCTGCTATTGGTGCCAACACAGAACTCGGACGTTGGCTCCTACACTGCATATCTGTACAACTTATCTTGTGAGGTCTAAGATTCCACGTTTTCCATCCAACAGCAGGTAAGTTACTATGCGGTCCTCTCACATGCCACAAATGCAGCTATCTGTGCACCTAATAGCTGAATCTCCCATTCTTACTGCCTGCTGCTTCCTATCCCTGAAAATCCACAGCAGCAACATCCTAGGTGCAAGAGGGCAATCTTCTCAGATACTACAYCCCCCTTTTTCAGCTGAATGCCCTCATTCCCTGAGACTTAATGGGCTGTTGTTTTCAAGTTTCACCAGGTAATAGCTACGGGACAAATTTTATAACARCACACCTTTTTCTTCAGCTGTGCAGATAATATTTCAATTGTCAGTTGGCTGTGATGTGCTGCTAATACTGTATAAGTGATATCTTGCAAGATCAAATCATCTTTCTCTCTCTCTGACAGATTGCATAGATTTCAGAAAAGAGTTTTGCCTGTCTCTATTTTAGGAAGTGTACAGCTTGCTTTAGGTGCTACCCCAAAATAGTATTTKCTCATATGCATATGTTTACCTGTCTGCCTAGTGTTTTCCATCTCCATGCAGGCTGTATGTGTTGTGCAGTAGCTATGGTACTTAAAATAATGCAGGTAAAGCTGATGTCTGGGGGATTAACTGATTCTTCACATAATTGCCTTCATAGATATAAGGTTAAAAAAATTTCAGCACTAAGCGGCAAGAATAACAATTAGCTCTATCGGTGGAGAGCTCGTTGTATGAAACTCTGTAGCATCCATTGTATTACTAGTTTTTGTGTTATTTTCCTGACCAWTTCTAATGAATAATAAAAGAGCTTTGAAGATTTCTGAACTGAGAAAGTAAGTCCTAAATATGAAAAAAATAGATTTTCTTTTCAGTGTATCAATTTTAAATCATAGAATCATAGAATCATACAATAGTTTGGGTTGGAAGGGACCTTTTAAAGGTCATCTAGTCCAACCCCCCTGCCATGGGCAGGGASATCTTCAACTAGATCAGGTTGCTCAGAGCCCCCTCCAACCTGACCTGGAATGTTTCCAGGGATGGGGCATCTACCACCTCTCTGGGCAACCTGTGCCAGTGTTTTACCACACTCAGCATCAAAAAATTTCTTCCTCATATCTAGTCTGAATCTACCCTCTTTTAGTTTAAAAYCATTATCGCTTGTCCTGTTGCAACAGGCCCTGCTGAAAAGTTTGCCGCCATCTTTCTTRTAAGCCCCCTTTAAGTACTGATAGCCTGCAATAAGGTCTCCTGAAGCCTTCTCTTCTCCAGGCTGAACAACGCCAGCTCTCTCAGCCTTTCTTCATAGGAGAGGYKTTCCATCCCTYTGATCATTTTTGTGGCCCTCCTCTAGACCCACTCCAACAGGTCCATGTCTTTCTTATGCTGAGGGTTCCAGAGCTGGACGCAGAACTGCAGGTGGGGTCTCACCAGAGCAGAGTAGAGGGGCAGAATCMCCTCCCTCGACCTGCTGGCCAYGCTTCTTYKGAYGCAGCCCAGGAKAYGGTTGGCCTTCTGGGCTGCGAGCGCACATTGCTGGCTCATGCCCAGCTTTTCATCCACCAGTACCCCCAAGCCCTTCTCGGCAGGGCTGYTCTCAATCCCTTCATCCCCCAGCCTGTATTGATACTGGGGGTTGCCYTGACCCAGGTGCAGGACCTTGCACTTGGCCTTGTTGAACCTCATGAGGTTCACATGGGCCCASTTCTYSAGCTTGTCCAGGTCCCTCTGGATGGCATCCYGTCCCTCAGGCATGTTGACCGCACCACTCAGCTTGGTGTCATCTGCAAACTTGCTGAGGGTGCACTCGATCCCACTGTCTATGTCATTGATGAAGATATTACACAGTACCGGTCCCCATACGGACTCCTGCGGGACGCCACTCATCACTGACCTCCATCTGGACATTGAGCCSTTGACCACTACCCTCTGGATGTGACCATCCAACCAATTCCTCACCCATCGGACAGTCCACCCATCAAATCCATACCTTTCCAGTTTAGAGAGAAGGATGTTGTGGGGAACMGTGTCAAAGGCCTTACAGAGGCCCAGATAGATGACATCTGTAGCCCTTCCCATGTCCACTGATGTAGTCACTCCRTCATAGAAGGCCACTAGGTTGGTCAGGCAGGACTTGCCCTTGGTGAAGCCATGCTGGCTGTCTCRAATCACCTCCCTGTCCTCCATGTGCCTTAGCATAGCTTCCAGGAGGATCTGTTCCATGATCTTCCCAGGCACAGAGGTGAGGCTGACTGGCCTGTAGTTCCCCGGGTCTTCCTTTTTYCCCTTTTTAAAAATGGGGGTTATGTTTCCCCTTTTCCAGTCAGTGGGAACTTCACTGGACTGCCACGACTTCTCAAATATGATGGATAGTGTCTTAGCAACTTCATCCGCCAGTTCCCTCAGGACTGGCGKATGGATCTCATCGGGTCCCATGGACTTGTGCACCTTCAGGACCCTTAGATGGTCTTGAACCTGCTCTTCTCCTACAGTGGGTGGCTCTTCATTCTSCCAGTCCCTGCCTTTGMSTTCTGTGGCTTGGGCAGTGAGGCTCGAGCACTTGCTGGTGAAGACTGAGGCAACAAATCTGTTGCTTATGCATAGATTTCTTATTACTTGTGAGTTTGGTGTGTTAGGTACTGGGTACACACAAGACAAAGAGACRATCACTTAGTGTACAATTTGAACAAGAAGTCAAGAGTCCGATAGAGTCTGACCTGATGATTCATTTGCACGATACGCTCTTAGCCCCTTTAGCTGATGGAGAGAAATAGGCATGTACAGGATGTAATTAATCCTCCTGCTCCCATCCAGACATGGAATTGCATCACATAAATATAAAGCATAGATAGAAAGCACATGCTAAAATAATACTAACAGGATCATATGTTACTTTATATATGCTGATTAAATGTGGTATGTACTTGATTCATGTACATTCATGTACATAGTTTTCATTTGGATTGTTGGATGATTTTTGGTAAGKTAATTTGCACTGGTTATAATTAGCTTTTTACTACAAATGATACAGTGGGATCAAATATACCGTGGAGGCTTGTCCTATAGACAAAAAATTAAGCTCCCAGTGAGTTCTATAATATTGACTTTGGATGTGTTGTAATGTAAAAGAAAAGTAATTCCCATAGTCAACAGGTTGGGATGGAAAAGATGTGTTCCTCATCCCAGGATAGTTACAGTAAGAGTAACTAACTTTGTCATTGTATCTCACACCTCCCCTAGTGCTAAAAAAAACCCCAAAACACACCACAAAACTGTATGGACTGTTGAGTTCAGATCTCTGTGCTCTCACATAGCGGAGGGTCCAAAACGAACTGTCAACATAGCTTTGTAATCCTGAATCACACTGTTTATGAAGACTGGGAAGAACCCAAAGTGATGTAAAAGCCCATTAATAACCAAGAGCAAGGTTATGCTACCTACAGCGGGCAAGGGCATATAATGTAGAGCACTGTGACTTAGTTCCAGATTGTCTGGTATCTCCACATGGCAGTGCAGRACCAAGTAGGGATAAAAGATTTCTGCAAAGACCCACATTGATATACTTCTTACAGTTTTAAAACTGGATTGATTGCTGGTCCAGTCCATGTTATCAATATACAGTGACACTGACATGCCCTGTGACCATTCACTGTTAAGGGTAGCTATTACTGATAAAGCTGATTGTTGCAAAAAAGGTTTTAGAATCATTTCTAAGTAAATTTCCACCTCTCGGAAGTTTGAGGTTCTTCACTTTGTAGCAGGACAGAGTAACCTTCAAACTCATTAGTAGCAAGAAAATCTCCCAATATAAAATATCTCCCTGTGCTGAGTGGGTTTTCCATACATGCACAGTATGCTTTCATATGGAAAAACTTCCATTATAGATTAAGAGAATGAAAATACAGAAAAGAACAAAAGTTAAATGGCCAGACACAAGGTACACCTGAAATTCAAACAAAATGGCGATGGAAACGSTCCTTATAAAAACTAATCAAACAATTATACTTACTGGAAGTCTTAATTGACTCTGTGCATCTTTTAAAATTGTAAACCTTATCTCTTACRCTGTCTTCCTCTATTTGGTAAGTAGGTTAGCAATTAAAACACATGTATTTAAATTTTTGTAGTGGGTGGCTGAGGAAAAATGTTATGCATGGCATTTACTCTCTATTCATTTTTTTAAAGCCATGTTTTACTAAATAGACTATTTTGATTTCTCTTTGAAAAAAGAAAAAAAGCAACAAAATTACCATCCTGAGTTGGAACAAATCATAATTAATACTGTGTGGACGAAATCAGTCTTTGCTAATCCAATGAAAGGCTTCTTTAATGGAGATTTAAAACAGAAGGAAGAAAATCCAGTCTTTCCTTCTTAATATGCGCGCCCCCCCCCCCAATATTTAAGCTCTTTTTGCAAGGTTAAAGTTTTAAGAATCTGTACTCCTTCAYGCTTATAAATATCTTTATATGAAAATACATTCTAGTGGAAAATGTGTGGAATCTAGTAGAAGAAGTGTCAAAATACAAATCTAGTAATTCCCATTCTGTCACTACCAGTTGTCAGTCCAAGACAGTTCACCATCTAAGATATGGATATTATCAAATCCTGTGCTCTGAATTTTTTTTTTTCCCTAGCCAAAGCCTTAAAATATAAATAAACACAAACCATTTACAACCTTGACATCGACTTTTGCTCTGTGATCACAGCACATCCATCTTCCTACCTCAGCCTGTGGGATCCAAAGAGGGTACAACAAAGAACTTTTCTTCTCTGAGGGAAGAAACCATATCAATTCCTATGTTTTGGGAATGTTCATTGTCATTAGAAATACCTTTAATACGAATAGAAATACACTATCAAACTATGGCTACATCATATCCTCTGCTAAGCAGCCAATGCATCTGTATGTAGAAAAAGAACCATTCAATACCTATTTCAGAAAAGACTGCTGCACTTGCAAGAAACTAATTCAGGCCTTGAGGACCAGTAGACCAGTGGGATGGCATGGACAGAACATATGTACTATATAGTACATGTACAAGAAGCCCTACACTTTCCATGTGGATCTGATTAGAGATAACACGTGTGCTATAGACTACACAGCAATTTTGTCAGATCTCATTGGAAAAAATTTCCATCTCCTGTGGACAAATATTTTTTGAATTGAAAGAAGACATGTATTGGAAAATCTTCAGTTAAAACTAGCCTTACCAATTGCTCTTTTTCTATAACTATGTCTGGTCACATGCAGGAAGATCATCGTGGATTGGATTCAGTCTGTAGATTAAGATACATACAGTTAGGTGTCTATATGTAGGTGTCTACATGTGAGTTAGACATCTAAGTTCCCATTGCAGTCAAATGGGACTAGATCCTTAGAGTCCCTTGATTACATCTCCTCTGACTCTAATAGACATAGACAAGTATTTCACATGTAGACACTTACATGAAAATGCCTAATTTGAGATGGTTTAATCTTTAAACAATATCACACACCATACTGACACTTAGATTCCTCATTCCAGATTTGCAGAAAATATGCATTCCTGTTGACTGATGATCAACACTTCTAAATATCAGGCTATTTTGTTACTGTTCAGGAACACAGTTCTCGATGAATTCAATGAATTCCACATCCATAATTTTGTAAAGGGCTCCTGTGCATATGCAAATGAGTATCTGTAGGCAGATAGATGAAAGTGATATCTCTTGAATATTTAATAGCTGTCTCTATACTAGTGTCTAAACTGTCCAGTGTGTGGTCTTAAACATTGACATGTTGTACAAACTGCTTAATTATTAATACTCTCTCTGACATAGTTTTGGCTCATTCTCAGTCTCCCAAACTGCACGTGGTCACAGTCTGGTGGGTAGCACAGACCTGCTCTCAAGTAGTCACTGTAGCTGAAGCAACCTGTTCTGGAGGGAAAGAGTGTTCAGCTATGTGAATGCCATGACTCTTTCCATTAGGGCCAGAGAACAGGTAGAAAAGCCACTGACCTGTTTTAGTTACTAATATAGATGTAGCTAATAAATATTTGACCTCACTTTTTCTCTCCCTTTTCACCCAAGATCTTTCAGACTAGGCGTAGCGTTCATACAAGGTCTGAATTTCTATGGTGTCAGAGAAAGCAAGCAATCAGCTATAGACCACCTATATTCTATGTGTTAAATATTCAAGGATCAATGCTACGTACCTTAAGTCATTAAAGCTACAGTATATGTTGGTTCTGAGACTGAACAGTGTCTGAAGCAACTTCAGAAAAAGAGGCAGATCACCACTGTCCCCAAATGAGGGCGTTATCTGTTGTGGAGCTCATCTGCATGTCAGAAGTCTGCCTGTTTCCCAGCTGCACCATGCTGATAAGCCTGGAGAAGTCCAAGCCTGCTGCTTTTGTCTGTGTTTTTTAATACAGTTAATTTAGAGAACTTTTTTGATAGTTTTTGATCAGAATTATAAACCCTTGATGATATGAAGTTAATCAACATGAGTATACTTCTCTCTATAACRTCGGTGTCTTTCACAGGGGAGAAGTACATGGTTAACACATTCAGGGTACTCTTCATTTTTACAGAAATGTGAACAAATACAAAACACGTGGAAATTGTTTAGCCTCTATATCAAAAACTTACTAAATATAGACATACTGGAGTTGTTCTTAACCCAAGCTAATGGAGAAAAATGTATTTAGAAAGATTTCTATTAAATATAAGTTAAATACTTAACCTTAAGCGTGCTTGATATTGCATTAATGTTTTAAAGTGACATTTTCAGACTGTCAGTCAAAAAGCAGAGGAGAAGGTGGATAATCTCTATGGTTGAAAAGGTTAAGGAGACAAATGCTTGCAAATCTTTTCCTATGTTGATTCTTTATTTCTGCTTTAAAATGGCACAAATGAATAAATAAACACAAAGCCACTAAAAAGTAAATTTCTGAGGAACAGAGTTCCAGGCTATATTATTAAGGCCAAAAGATTAGCAACGTCCTAGAAAAGTAAGTAACTGTTACAGCTGTCAGTAAAAAGATATTTCAGGGGTATGAAAGCCTCATTCTTTCTGGTGTAAATTGACCACTAAGAGCTAGGAGGAAGAGGAGTTATGCCTTCATACACTTATTCCATAATAATTAACAGTACTTACAAATTTTTTCTGAACTTTTCTTTGGATTTGAACTTGATGGACCAAATCTGAGTTCTGAGTGCTGGTCTTATACACTAGCACCTCTAAAGGTATCTGGTACAACTTTTGATTTGGTTATCACCATGTATTAAGACAGACCATCATCCTCAGCATTGTAAGAAATATCAATTTGAAAAGGATTCCTTTTTTTGAAGAATATGTTCTACAAATAATGTATTTTATCCCAATCTTCTTATCCAAGCAGTCCCTGAGCCTTCTCCCAGTGACTGGGAAGGACCATACACTGTTATCAAAATGATCAGGCGTGCCAGTGTCAGTCTTTGCATATTCAGAAGATTCATGAGTTCACGAAGCATCAGATTAACTGTACATGCTCAGACTGTCTGATCACAATCATGGTAGGTCTATCCACATCCCTGTCTGGGCAAAAAGTTTCCAGGAACGATAACAAGCAAGGGGGACTGCTGCTAGCAGAGCTGGTCACTCAACCCACTCTCAGTTGCCCTCTTTTCTGGATGTTTCTCAGACTGAGGGAACCAGATGGCTCTGACTGCACCAGCCTTCTCCTGATCGCTGTCTCTCCCAAAATCTTTTCTGTCCTTTGTACCTGACCATGTGAAGTGAAAGAGATGTCTTATATCCTCTGCAAAACAGTGGCAGCTATTGTCCTGGGACCAAGACATTATATTGGAGGCTGACTCTGGAGGATCCCAAGGAGGAGAGGCCACTTGTGCTGGGTTGTGCCACAGGTCAGTTGATCTAAAGCCTCTCATGGACCTCAGGCTGTAAGTTAAGGAAGGTCCCTGCACTACTGGTGTCTCTTTGGCTTACTGGCACTTTAATGACTACTAGTTCTTTAAGTATCCCAGCTCTCTACTTAACACTGCAATATTTATTTGCTTACCTACTCATTTACTCACAAAACTGGACTGTTCATATTGTAAAATTGTCAGATATATTTTTGGCTCTGGCCAGTGAGTATTCTTCCAAATGATTTTCGGTAGAGTTTGGTCATTAGAAGGGGCCAACTTTCAACAGGCAGTTGGGATGCAGCCACTTTGTTTTGGAGTCCAAAGAGTTCACTAGCACAGACATGAACCATATCATGCCTGTTGTTCTGAATAACCAAAGAACAGTCCCAAGGATGTTTAATTTTCTATTACAGATGTAGCCATTGTGCATCAGTGATCAAACAGAACAGAATAGGAAAAATTGTCTACCAGCTTGAAGCTAAATTATCAAAGCCATGCCTCTTTTTTTTAATATGTTTTAATCACTCCCTTATGCAATGTATCATGCATCTTCTAATGGTTTTCATCTTCTGTCCCACAGTTTTTAAGTGGTTAGTTATTCTACCTATATAATCAGCACACACACAAATTCCAGGCTGTAGTATCCACATCTATACAGTTTATGCTTTTTTATATTTTAGTGACATATTTGGCCATTTTCCAGTTTGTGTGTCCTTTCCTACTGAATGCCACATATATCTTTTCTATCTGGTACCCTGTAAATCTTATGAAGACCTTCACAAGTTCTTTGATGCATTACAGACATCCACCTTGTTAGTCTAATATGCAGCTCCTTCTCAGTTACTGTGTTAAGCTCTTTATTTCAGTTGCACAGCTATGACAATTAAACTTCTCATCTGTTAAGCTTCCATGGTACTTATTTCTCCTATGTGCTTTTCCTGTTCTCTGTCTCCATCATCTACTTAAAAAAATTGGAATCATTTTTAGTCTGCTTTTGTGCTGTGCCTTGCTGACTGGAGCTCTCATTCTGTTTGAGCTGTATACCATATTGTAAAAAAAAAAACAAACAAAAAAAAAAACAAAAAACCCCAAAATAGCCGAGAGTGATGTTTTATAATTATAACATTTCAAATAAAACAGAATTTACCAGTATTCAGGTCTTAATTTTTCTCTCTGCATTAATACTGCCCACTGTCATTTATACTTCCCTAAAGATTTCAGTGCTAATACTATTACCCATTTCTTCTGGACCATGGACCAAGGAACTGCACATCCCAGTTATGCAGAGAATTATGTGTTTAAATTTTCTTGTATCAGCAGCTATGCAGTTGACTTATTTTACAGCACTGGGTTGTAAGACAAGCAAATGACAAGGGAACAATGTACAGAAGTCTCATATTCAGTTTAGTCCTCAAGCGTGAGATTATCCTACAGACATTACTGAAGAGAAATCGTTGTGTAATGAATGTCCTGAAACAAACTTCCTGTGTCTCTGTATCCACTCACATATAATGTTATTACATAATCTTGTTAATAAGTACATGAAACTTCCTTTTAAAATATTTACATTTTTAAATCAAATACTTCTGCTGTGGGACTTTTCTGGAAACTCATAGCTTCAAATGATTAGAGAGGTTTTTGTTTCAAAGTGAATGCAGTCATGGACAGTTTATTAATTTTTGTGCCAACACTGTTGTTTAACTTCTTTCCATATTTTTTACAGTTTGTGGTTTTGTAAACCAAGTTTTACAGAAAGGCTGTGTTTTACTAAAGTAAAGAAAGCAAATTCTGGTTATATCTCAGACTCTGCTTCATGATCATTCTAGCTGTTCTTGTCTACATTTCTCTCAGTGGACAGATCTATGATGTCAAGTAATAGGTGGGGGGAAATGTTGCAATAATCAAGATAAGACCTGCTAATAAACTGGTTGAGAACCATAGAAAATTATATGTGGAGATGATAAGGGGATAATAACACCCAGAGTACAGGCCCAATGATCAAGATGATTTTGATGATACAGGGGGAGAATACAAAAGCAGGAGAGGTAGGATAACGTTTCAGTTGTTTTAGCAAATACAGAAAGTCAATGTCAAGGAAGAAAAAGAGGGGGCAGTAGCCAAAATTCTTCAAACACTAAAAACAGGAGAAAGAAGAAATAAAGGATCTACTGACAGAAGAGAGCTATGCTGAGGGAACTAGAGCAAACATCATAGTACAAGCAGTAATATCAAAAGAAGCAGGAAGAAGAGTATGTATTGTCAAAATAAGTCAGATAAAAATTTATAATATTATTCACTTAAAATTTTCCATATCTGTATATAAGGGATTAAGAAATGGCTTTCTGAGACTTTACGGGGAGAAGAGTATAAAAGCCTGTGCAAGGCAGTGCAAATCAAAGTAAACTCCCCCCCGCAAGCTCTGAAATAAAACACTAGCAAAGTAAATACATTCCATAGCAAACACAGGTGTGTGGCTCTGTGCAAACTGCACTTTGCACTGGACAGTAAATTAGTTCCCAACCAGCACAAGACCAGAGCTAATACAAAATAAACACAGCAGCATCCTTTTTTTTTTTTTTTTTCCTGAAACTCTGAGCAAAGCACTAAAAATTCAGAGCAACACTGAGTGATAAACATCATTCCCTCTATAAATGACTGGCCTGTTGCTAATGGCAACAGCTCTGTTCCTAAAGTTAGCTGAGCTCTTACAGTGGCAAATTCAGTGTCCTCACATAACTTGCAGGATTTAGCTCATCAGTTTTGCCAATTCCTGCAGCCATACAACTGCATTTAAGCATAAACTTTTCCTTTCTCTTTGCATGATATTTATCAACGAAAAATACAGTTACAGCTAGAGCTTGATTTATAGTATCCTGAATATGTAAATGGATTCAATATTTAGTCTTGCCATTGTGTGATGCCATTTTATCCCAAATAAATGTTTTTTTTTTGTTTTAAATATTATCCTGCAATACTGTAGGACAGATCCTTTAATTCCAGATACAGAGGGATGGAAGTAATTTATCCAAATTATGGGACACCACTAAAAGGGGACTTAGGACTAAACCATGTGTTTCTTAGGGTTTCAAACTGTGGTAAGCAAGTGTTTGCTGGGATGATGTGGTGTGAAAGGCAAACATTGCATTAGTTTATGGTTGCAGTTCTGCAAATAGATACACACTATGTCCAATCTCTGGGGTAAATGAGATGATAAAAATAATCCCTTTGTGAGCCTTCCTTTTGGTTTCAGAGACCCTTTCATCAAAGTCAATGAGGAGAACAAAAGTATTTACACAAGAACTTTTTACGGCAAATTCAGAATCAGTTTTGGAAATGTCTTACATTGTTTGGACTTTGGTTTTGAATTCCAATAATTTAGAAAACTGTGAGTTATAAATGGGATGTCTAAACTGTTGTATTAAACAATGCTTAATATTTCCTATAAGAATTTCATTTCCAATTTCATTTTGATTTTTTTAAAAAGTGAAAACATTGAGTTTCAAACAAGAATTTTTTCCTCATAATTACAAAATTGTGGAAACAATTCATTTTCAGCCATGTGTCGGTGACAAAAAGGATGGAAGGGGAAAATGTCTAAGTATCAGTTCATAACCTTTACACTACTGCACTTGGAACTTAATAAACTAAAGAGATAAAATACAAATTATTACTTTTCCTCTTTTATGGGTTTTCAAAGGAAGGCATAATTATCTGAAGTCAGCTGACTGTCCCCCAATTAAAATTATTACAGTCACAACCTGAAGCCCCAAAGAGAATCAGGAGCTGGTAGCATAATGCACTGTAAAAGCACAGTACATTAGGGGTATCTACTCAGAGCTGTCTATCACCTAAACTGATTTCAGGAAAAAAATAAATCAATGAGCTTKATAACTCTAGGTTGGACCCTTCTATTCCATTCTGTGCAGTTTTATATCATCGTCATTGCAACAGTGTCTGGGACTCAGTTTTGTAATGATATTTAGGCACCCACTTCCAGTTGCTTTTTCTGAGTGTTGGACACATAGATGAGGGCTGGGAGGAAGGCGAAAAAAATAAGGACATACTTTTTTTCACTGATTTGCTGTTAACAAGGGRTGATGAGTTTTTATGCTGCTTTTACACAGGCTGAGATGTCAGCACCAAGAGCCAAAAGAGCTGATGAATCAGGTCATGGATGCTACCAAAAATATCTTTGAGCTTTACAAACTTTACTCCTCTTTTCTCTGATACACTTTGTGGTTGTTACTGCATGTGCAGCACACTTGCCTGCCAGGTAAATAGAAAACTGCTTCCTGTAATGCTTTACAAGCGTTATTTGCTGCCATAAAATATAAATAAAAGCATGAAATATTGAGGAAGAGATAATTTTATAGTACATTAAAAATAAA
Organism: Phoebastria nigripes; assembly: GCA_035582835.1. Lineage (NCBI taxonomy): Eukaryota > Metazoa > Chordata > Aves > Procellariiformes > Diomedeidae > Phoebastria > Phoebastria nigripes. The sequence continues at coordinate 306,694 of JAYKAV010003072.1, read as the reverse complement.
AAAAAAAAACCAAACCAACAAGCGTGACAGGTTAACATTTTACAAGCATCAAAGGAGTAGGTGAATTATGGCATTATCGGCAGCAGAACAAGCTATCTTGCGATTAGCCCTCGAGTACTTTATTTTTCCAGACCATTTCTAATTAGAGTCTTGAAATGAGATCCTGTTAGCAAACCCCTAAATTACAGGCAGCAAAATGGGGATTCAATCCAAATATTTCTGGTATAGTACATGACTGTGAGCCCAACACACTATGTTCTGCATACAAAGCATTTGAGCTGTACATGTACAGGATGATTACGTGGAAAACTGCGGGGGGTGGGAAAGAATTTTAAAAAGCAAAAGAAAAAGTAACAACTCCCCATGGAGGTGGCCTTTGTGGGTACATTTGCCAATGGAAAAATTGCCATGTTGTGCAAAGGGCCAAGAACACTCAAAGGTATTTTGCAGAAAAAATGGTGAATTTCTACATCAGCGTACTTAAGAACTTAGGTGCTCAAGATCAAGAACTAGAAAAATCACAGTCTAAAGCAGGAAAAAGAAAGGGAAAGGGAAAGGGGAAAGGGGAAAGACTGACTAACAGGGAAAAAAAGCCAAAAACTTTCTTGTGTCTACAAACATGCAATAAAAGCCACAAAGCCTCACATTGATAAATGTGATATAATATGGAACAATGTACCTTTGCAAGCAAAAGGCAGTATATCTTGGACAAATCTTTCTTTTTACTAACATATCACATGGGGTGTAAAGATGTATATGTATGCATATGAGAAAAAAGAAAACATCTGTCTTTAGATTACGTTAAACTAAACATTATTACAGATTCATAATACCTATTTGATATATATGACTGAACTATATGCTTTTTTAAGTTAAAAAAAAAATCTAAAATTAATTATATAAATAATCTAAAATATAAAATGAACTAATTATATAAATAATTGAAAATACAAAATGAACTAAGAGATCAAAGTAGGATTCTAGTTAGACTGTGGCCTAAGGTTTGCTTTTAGCATTTTTATTCTCCAGCCAAAAACATCCAAAGTGTTTGTGTTTCTCCTTGAAGTCAAACCAGTCTCTTGAGTTGTCACTGAGTGAACCCACCAGTAGAGGTAAAGGAATTGATTAGATACTTCCTGAAACTATATCCTTTGCAGACAGTAAATGTGTAAATAAACAAACAGAGGCTCTGATCCAGGGTAATTACTTCAGGAACCTAAGGTAGATATGGATGTGATTAAATATTAGTTTCTTAGTAGAGGACACAGGAAGGAAACCAGTCATCTGAAATCAGCAGCACAGGTTGCCTGTGTGGTTAGTGAAGTGAGATAGGTGCTTCTATAGGTTTCCAGAGGGTTCTTTGCTTTACCTAATGACCTATTATCTTTATATTGAAATTACTGGTGCCTGTAAGAATATGTAGTATGAGTAGTACTGGAAAGAAATGGGGACTTTCACTCTCAAGATAATTTTTTTTTAAAGTTAGTGATATTTTCCTACTATGAAAAAATTAAGGAGGACAAGAAATTGTGGAGAAAAAAAAGGAAAAGGAAAATATGTTACTGGAAAGCTAGAATATATCAAATGAGGATGATATAATAGGTAGGGAGCTCATGAAGGGCAAGTCAACAACTATGTCTTTTGTCTTATACCATCCAAGAAACAAAATAAATAATAGACTCCAAGAGCAACCAGAAACATGAGAATACAAAGCAAGGGAAAAATTGAGGGGAAAGTTCCATGAAAATTTTGTTAACAAAGTGGTCATTTCAGTAATGGAGCAGAGATGGAAAGTGGCTCTTGGAGCAATTTGATTTTGATATTTCAGACATCTGGCCTTACTGGATCCAGACAGAAGATAGAGGAAGGTTTCTATTTTAAGAAGGAACAGCCCAATAATAGCAGATTCTGCTGTTTGTCAGAATTGTTCTTATAKTGATAAGTTACAGGCTCTGAAACTGCCAGAGACAGAAACAAATTGCAACAACGAGAAGCTTTTGACGCTCATTTCATAGCAGAAATGATAAAATATATGAAAGGGTCAAATGTAAAAGGAGGTACCAGGACCAAGAGGAGGCAGCTTTTATTACCCTGGTCAGTCTAACTGAACATTGCAAATATGAAATGGTAAAAGGAGACCTAGTAAGGAGGAGGGTAATTGCTGGTATCAGAGACACTGATCTATCAGCACAATTTCAGTTACGTCTAGATCTCACGCTGGTAGAAGCTCCAGCACAAAAAAATCAAAAAGTAGCAATATGACTCCTTTTTTTTTAGTAGCAGAAAGGGAGATAATCTCAGACAATATTGATTGAATAAAGAATGAAGATGCAAATAAGGAAAGAGTTCTATTGAATTTACTACACTAAGAATTGAAAGGCCAAAAAATTTCAGTAGGGCAGGGAGATGGAAAATCTGTGGAAGATGCAGTAAAGCAGAAACTACAGCTGACAACTGTGTTTAGCAGAAGAAAGAGGATTTAGTTCACACCAGAAGGTGGAGCATTGTACAGCAACGTGCCAGTTTCCCAGAATAATAAAAATGATCCAAGGAATTTTAGCTTTAGGTAGCAGTGAATTTCTGTTATAACAGAAAAAAACAGCATGAAACTAAAATGCTGAAATTCTTAACCAAAAATGGTCATTATAATTTCAATAACAATAATTTATAGTCAATCTCATAACAGCTATTTATAAAGGCAAATGAAAATATATACAGGAGTAGTTGCATGGGATGCAACATAGGTTGTTTGTAGTCAGTATCCAGATGAACTGGAGAAAAATACAGTTCTCGGAAAAATATAATGCATAGACTGATGCTTTCCCACTAGGTGGCCAGCAAAACAAGTTCAAAGATGCATCAGTAGCAAAAAGACAAATTACTGAAGAGATGTAGCCACATGTCTTTATGGGAATAGAAGAGCTGCCAAGAGAATATAAAATCGAACTTGTGACATCAGCAATTCTAACAACAGTCTCTGACCTCTGTATTTTCTTGCTCGAGAAGGTAAGAAAAGAGTAAAAGAGAATGGAAGATATGAGAGGTATTTGACAGATAAAAGTACATAAGGACTCATATGCAATGAAAGTCCCAAAGCTCAGCAGAAAATTAGCATACATATGCAGAGAAAAAAAAAACAAGCTTCTTACCTTGTTTACCTTGAGCCAAATATTCTCAAAGTTATATACTTTGAAAGTTCTCTTGGCCTTTCTCCTCCCTGGCTTTTTCATGAAAGAATCTAAGCATTAACTGTATTCATCATTATATTTGGAAGGTACTGTGTCAGCTGGCTCCCAGTCAGCATCACTCTAGCAACAGAAAATTTCTGAAAAAGAAATCTCAGATGGTGCCAGGGTTGTTTGGCATCCTTTACCATGCGGAAGATGTGTTGGTTTATGACAGAAATAAAACTGAGCCTGATGAATTTTGAGATGCTTTCAACAAGCTGGCCTTGCTCTGAATGAGGCTACTACCTGTGAAAAGGAGCAGATAATGTGTGTGCTGGTTAGTATTAAGAAATAGGAAGTTCTGGTGAAGCATCGTGTTTCTGCAGTTCCAGAAAAAGCCCAGCAAAGTTTGTGAATGCAGCAATGTTTCAATGGTCAGAAAGACCAGCTTTTGGAAAGCAAGTAACAAAGCCATGTAACATAATTTAAAAAGTATTGATACATCTACCTCTTTGGCACAATATTCTGTATTGTGCCTGTTATCCAGAAGTAAAGACAAGGGATGCGTAGTTGTTTGGTAATATATCTCTCTCCCCATCAAAGAAAACCTGTCTGGAGACAAAAAACCACACCCTGTTGTATTCATATCAAAAAGTTACAGAGAAATCAAAAAAATGGTATGTTCCCGTGTATAGGCTGCTCAGAAAGCCAGGGGGACTTGCAAAAGGCCTAGGCTTTACGTACTTGGCTAGTTTGATAACACCAAAACAAGTTGTAGCATCTCTGCCACTATTGGATTCATATTCAACAAATGACCTTTCCTTTTAGATTCAAAGACTCTGATCAGAAATGGTGCTTTCTTTTAATCTTTGATAGCAGCAAATATTCTTATGGAAAGTCTTTGGTAAGCAGAAACTCAGGTAAAAGAACAGACTTTTGAGGAAGATGCCCAAGTAGATATATGTTAATATTGACCTGACAATAATGATACTCTGTCAATCAATAGAAATAAAATTTATTCATTTTTTAATTCATTATTTATTCAATATAAATCAAATTTATTCATTGTTGCCAAAGAGGAAAGAGTCAAGGGGATGAAATTCCAACAGACCGATTGCCACAGTAGTAAACACAAGCTGACTTTCAGATATCTGACATTGGGATTATGGAATGAAAGTATTTTTAATCCTCTGAGACTTCAGAATAGCTGCTCTCCAAAATCCTGAAGAGAGGCAAGAGTACAAACAAGGGCATAGCATGAGTACAGCAGTATGTAGGGTTTGACTAGGACAGCTCAAACCAAGGAAACAGCTGTGAAGAATATAGCATGGGAGGGAAAATAAGCAAACAAGAATATCCAAACACACACCCCCCCCCCCCAGGAAGCAGTTGCTAATATCATTAATCTCTACAAAGCTACCTGACAGACCTTTGGAGAGGACACACATACATTATTGTAGCTGATTACTTCTCCATGTATACTGAGCTGGCTGTACTTTCACGGATGTCAGCTGCACATGTCATCCAAAAACTAAAGCCAGTACTTGCAAGATGTGAAATTCCTAAGCTCTTCATAGAAGGCTGTGGGCCTTATATTAACACCTCTGATGCATGTCTTGTATTTGCTGAAAATGTTGATTTGTTTTTTAACAGTCATATCAGAAGTCATGCTACCTCCTTAGCAAAGAGGAAGTAGAGTGGCGCAAACTTAAAAAAAAAAAAAAGGTAAAAATCATAAGAAGATGTGTGTGTACAACAATTATGATGTATTGATCACTTGCATCTGGATTCTATCCAGTAGAACTGTTGACGGGAAGCATATTAAGAGTGACTCTACCTGGAGTGCTCATTAATCTTAAACCTCAGAAGCCCAACCAGAAGAAACTGTTAGAGCAAAATCCTAAGATTTAAACTTGGCAACCATAATGATCCAGTGTACAAAAAAGGAAAAACCACTCCTAGAACAAAAGGATCATTTTTTTTTGCCTTAAAAATCTTCTGGTGCTCTTTGTCAGAGCTCCTACTTGCGATGACTGCAAAGGTATTTCTTCAAAGGAAAGAAGTGCCACATTCATATTCCTACTGCAGTAAAAAGAAATAGGTAACCTATAATGGTGACATGAAGTAAAAGCAAAGAAGGATGTCCTCCTCCCAGTCTCTCTCCCAGTCTCAAGGAGCTGCATGTAAAAGCATCAGGAGAACTGATCCAACCTAATCCAAGTTCAGAATTCAATTCAGATTTAATTCTATGGTCTGGATGAGAAGATATATCAGTTGAGACAGCTTTGAGTCATTTGAAAATGTTTCAAACTCTTGATTTAAGGAGACAGGACACATTTTAACATGGTGGAAAAAAAAAAAAAAAAAATCTCAATTTACTTCATGGGTGTGTCAGTTAATACTATCAGTGAGTTGTACCAGCCATTAATTCCTTTATAAATGAAATTGCTTAGGCTTTTTCTTTTAATGATGAGATATAAAATAACTGTTAAAAACACCTGTCATCTTCTGAAGTAAATAGAACAGTATGCATTTGAATTTAGAACAGCATACAAAATGCCAATCATTGAAATTAGAGATATGTTGCATTCAAAATTTTATTCATGAAAAGAAACAGTTCTGAAGCTGTGGATGATATAAAATCTWCCCCTGCATAGTCATACAGTAAGATTTTTGTGATTTAAATATAGTGTTTCATTTTTGTCTCTATATTTTGTTTAAGTATCATATTCAGACTCATGTATTCAAATATTTGGTTCTGCACTGGTTTATTAATATCGCTGTTCTGCTTCTTGGGAATTTCCTCACAAAAACTGATACAAAATATACCTGGTCTCTGAATATACTCATTTCTATTCTTTTTTCTATAAGAAATCTTATTTTATATCGTTTCCCTTAGCTTTTAGAGTGTGTAGGCGTAACTGTGCACTGCTCCAAGGAATTGAAGTGTATTTCCTTTGTAAATTTTGTAACTGTTGGTTTTGTCTCTTTGGGAGCAAGAAGAGGCTAGAGATTTCTTCCAGAGAAAAAAGTTCTATTACAAATGTTTGACACATACAGAGATTGATTTGCTAAACCATTTGCTTGCTTGTTAAAAAGATGCATATCTCCTTATTTTTTTACTTGCATTCCACTAGCACCTGCAAATCCCAGTTCTGAAACAAGACCCAGCTATGTTTGGCAGTGGGGAAGATCCTTTTTGCTGTCTTTTGGGTAGCTGGTGTGAAGCATATTTAGTTATCATGCTCCATGACAATTTTGACATTTGCCAACTAGCATTTTGCCAGCGAGTGCCCTCTCATGGCTTGTGTAATAGCCTGGCCCTAGCAGCTGTTACGCGTGAAGCCACCGTATTTAAGAAAATTAATGTCTGGTCGACAGCCGGCTGAATATGAGCCGGCAGTGTGCCCAGGTGGCCAAGGCGGCCAATGGCATCCTGGCCTGTATCAGAAATAGTGTGGCCAGCAGGACTAGGGMRGTGATTGTGCCCCTGTACTCGGCACTGGTGAGGCCSCACCTCGAATCCTGTGTTGAGTTTTGGTCCCCTCACTACAAGAAGGACATTGAGGTGCTGGAGCGTGTCCAGAGGAGGGCAACGAAGCTGGTGAAGGGTATGGAGAGCAAGTCTTACGAGGAGTGGCTGAGGGAACTGGGACTGTTTAGCCTGCAGAAGAGGAGGCTGAGGGGAGACCTTATCGCGCTCTACAACTACCTGAAAGGAGGTTGCAGCGAGGTGGGTGTTGGTCTCTTCTGCCAAGYAACTAGCGATAGGACGAGAGGAAATGGCCTCAGGTTGCGCCAGGGGAGGTTTAGATTGGACCTTAGGAAAAATTTCTTTACTGAAAGAGTGGTTAAGCATTGGCACAGGCTGCCCAGGGAAGTGGTGGAGTCCCCATCCCTGGAGGTATTTAAAAGACGTGTAGATGAGGCACTTAGGGACATGGTTTAGTGGGCATGGTGGTGTTGGGTTAGCGGTTGGACTCGATGATCTTAGAGGTCTTTCCCAACCTTAATGATTCTATGATTCTATTCTATGAAAAGAAAAATTAGCTATATACATCCATCCATCCTGCATTACTTTCCCTGAAGGCCAAAGAATGGACCTTGGCTCCTGCTCTTCACTGCGCAGACAGACCCTACGAACCCACAGTTCTTGGGCAACTGCATATTTTAGCTGAGCGTAGAGCCAGCTTTATCCTCCACTGAACTCTGACAGCAGCTCCCTACCTCAAATACACAAAATCTAGCYGAGACTGGTACTTCAGACCATAAAGGGTAAATGGGGCTAACATGGCACAGGACAGAGGTGAGTGGCTCATACTCTGACATGGAGTATAGGCTGATGCGTTTCAGAGAAAAGCTGAGCTTGGGAGGCGTGGCTGTCCCCCAGCACACCAGGGATCACCTGTACACAACTTGGTGCTTCACATGTCCTTTAGTCAAATATTTGCTTTGTGCATAGTCACTGTATCATATTTACTTTTCATCATCTTCTGCTTTTATGTATTTCAAAGCCGAGGGTTACTCTTTTGCTTAGCTTGATTTTTTACACCTAATGAACACTTTTGCTATTTCTGTCTCCCTTTATAAAGCCAGGGGCTAAAGTGCTRCTGCCCCTGAATTTTCAACAAGCTGACCATCCGCCTGGTCCGAATGCGTTATATTCCTGCTGGTGTCAATTCAGGCTACTCACAGTATCAGGTCTTGCAGTTTTTCTCTCTGAAGTAACGGTAGACTAAGTGAAACTGGATAGCTACTATTCAAAACTGCAAATGCCAGAATTGCTGAAGAAAAAATTCTCTAGCTTCCTAAAGCTCCTCTATTTTGCTATAATTCAGTTTCTGTGTTTTTCTGTTTCCATAAACATCTTCTTTATGCTTTCAACATTTGATGTCTCATAGGTGGTGTTACGGAGGAACGAGTGTGAGTTATTTTCCTCATATGGAAGAGGAAGGATTTTTTTTTTTTTTCCCTTGACCTTGTTAGTTTAAAAGATTTATAACCAGAAGACTAGATGAATAATTCTTCTGAACAATGTCCTGTAACTCTGGGAAAAAATAAAAAATTCTCACTTAAATTAATTACATTTTGGAGCTCAACATTTTTTTATTTTATTTTACCTGAAGCAATCCAATTGGAATTTAATTGGAGCATTGTTTAACTAAAAGTGGAGAAATGGAACAATTGCAGAAATTGTTCCAATCTCAAAAAAAAAAAAGTATTTATTTTTTGCAACAAAGCCAGTGGGAGGAAGTTTAAGAAAACATCCTCCTCACATGGCTATTTCCTCTGTGCAACTAAATGGACTAATTCCCAATCAGAATTTATTCAGGTCTTTGAAACTGCATCTCATTTTTCACTTCAGGTGTCTGTATCAGAAACTAGTGCCAACAATAAGACATCAACAGCTGCACAATGTTATCACACATGAAACCTGATTTTCACATGCCTGCCCGTTGAATACAGGCTGCCATCTATATTGGTTGGCAGATATAAATGGGGACGCTGTAACAGATAAACTTTTGGGGACTCACAATTCCTTTTATACATACATATGCATTTGCTATGTCTATAAGAGGCAGTTTATGACACAATTCTTGCATTTTCAAAGTGCAGTTAAACTTTATCCTTACAAACTTGGGTTCTCCTGGCAGGATCCACAGCTTTGGCTCTTTATTTTCTTTAGAACTTACTAGGCCTCTGCTGTTGTAGCATTAGAGCACATAATGGTTTTTAATACAGTTCTTCTCATCATACTCTGTAAGGCAGTATAACACGAATAGCCCCAATTTATGGTTCTAATCTATGGTGGGAGAGTATTGTGTTTATCTTCCAGTGAAAGGCACCACAGCTTGAACTTACTGCAAGTAAACGCTTTAGACATCTCCTGTGGAAGTTGTGCAGATGTGGGTCACTCTTCAAAAAGACAACTACAGAAGGAGGGAACAGCATCAGATATAAATCCCTTTCTCTCAGGAAGACACACACCAAAACTAGAGGTGTTCTAGGTTTGAGCCCTCGCATTGGAGGTCATTTGAATCCTTCCATCTTTCAAGTGCGTTCATTGGCAGAAGCAGAAGGAATAACCTCTTTCCTTTCTGGTGAATTTGTTCCACTTTTTTAGGAAATAATTTAAAATTAATTTTAAAGAAAAAAAAAATCAAACACCTTCATAAAAAAAAAATTAGTATTTTATGTTGAAGGCATGTGTGGACTAGATGGGACACCTGAGTACAAGTCTCCACTACACATAATTCTTAAGAACAAATGGAGCCATTGGACAGTTTAATGTTTCTGGCAAATATCTTTTAATTATTCTTTTTTTTTTTTTTCCCCCTACTTATTTACTTTGTTATGCTTTGCTGTCACCTTTGCAGCTTCTGCAGTGATTTGTCAAAAAGGTCTCATCTGCTAGTCCATGCAGAATACTGACTCTGTGTTTAACCTGCTGGGTGAATCACACAGGGCAAAAGGTTTTTTTCCTCTTGCATGAAAACTGACCTTATGATTCCTGCTGAACAACCCTCAGGGGACAGATTGCTGAGGGACATAAAATCCTGAAAAGGGAAAAAAGATTGATGTTGTTATATTGTATAAAGAAGAAACTAATTAGAAAACAAAAGGCTATGAAGAGATACTGAGAGGGGAGATTAGCATAGAAGTGATGGAGGAAGAACTTTGGCTTGGAAAGTAAAGCAATTGGGGAATAATTTGGATCCTATATACAAAACAATGAAATTGAGGATGCTTATCTTTCTGGTGAGGAGAGGATCCAAGGGTTATCTGGCAGAAGAGGAAAGCTCAATTTTCTTTTTCCAAGAGAAAATTAAACTTTTGCAAAAAAGAAAGTCTTAGTGGCATATGCTACAGAGATTTGTTGCCTCTTTTATGTTTGCCATAGATGGATGCTTTTGATGTTTTTGGAAGACAGAGAATGTCTCATCATCAGATGCTGAGATTATTTTGTACCTAAAATAATAGGTATGAAAATAGCACCTGATACAGTACAGACATCTTTTTCACTCCTACTCTCCAAAAGGGTGGGAAAGAAGTGATATCATGACTCCAGCCATAATGTGACTGCTCCCGAAAGCTCAAATACATTCAGCCTGTACTGCAGAGCTACTCAGCTCCATCAGTGTGACTCAGATTTTAAATTATAAGGGCTGCAATTTGCACTTGCAATGTTCAAGTGGGCATTTTAAAGTCAAACCAAGCCTGTAAAGTGTCCAAATTTGTATATTTAGAGCTGTCTTGTATCATGTACTTTCTGCTATCTTCAATTACACTAATAAAATTTTCATTTAAGGAAAGAGGTTGGATATAAAACTGGATAAATTCTTTGAGTTCTTTTTTGTTTTTAGGTTATTTATTAGTGATAACAACTAATGTACTGCTTAAGGGTAATGAATCTTATTAAACGCACTTTCAATTATCTCCTAAATTAATACAAGAGTGCAGTTCCAGTGCTAAAGACCCACAGAATAAGACTGGCAGAAGAACTAGTATTTGCTTCTTATGAAAGACTCCTTACTGCCTCCAGCTAAATGATGTATATCCAATCAAGTTCTTGTCCCTAATAGAGATGTAACATATGTAAGCAGATTAAAACGTTATGTATTACTTATGGAAGATGTCTATAGATTTCATTCAGAGAGTATCCCCACTTCTTGCAAAGACTCCATGCTAACTCATTCATTGTTTGTGACTATTTCTCAGCATGTTTAGCAGATGTTCTCGATAAACTCAACAATTACCTAGTCCACGATCTAGCTCAGTGTAACCATGCTACATCAGTATGAGTGAAGGGATTTTGTCTTCAGGGACAGATGCAAGTTTATTTTGGAGGTGAAAGTCAGCTTTCTAAAATGTAAGGAGTGTGCACATATAGCTGCTTCAAGAAAAGGTGACTTTATATATTCCCCAGCTTCTCCAGCCAGTTTAGCATGGTACTTGGCTAATTGTCAGCTCCTCCTACYTTACCTTCTCTTCTCCTACCCCTGCTCTCATGAGGCTTTGGCTCTGGGGAAATATTAGATGTGACTATAATAAGAGAGTATTCGATGGGAATGGTTATTTGCATTCCCTTTAACCTGGATATCCTATTAATATTCTGTCTCTCAAACACAATGCCAAGTTTGAATTTAAATGCATCTCTATGGCTCCTGTGCACTATTGGAGATGAGCTACCACAAAAAGTCAGTCTTATTTCAGCTCCTGAACATAATAGAAAGAGATTTAAGGAAGGATTATTAGCAAAGAACACTGAGGAAAAAACCTGGAATAGAATGAGAAGATTAGTTGTCAGTTTCTACAGTCAGGAAAGTCTTCTTGTCCATAATTCTGGAGTCAATCATTTCCATCATCTCTCACCACATGCAGCTGATATGTTTGACCACTGGAAGCAATGAATTTTTTTAGCCAGCATCTCAGCAGCATGGAGGTTTCCTATTACTCCTCTGACCAGTGTCAGGATAAGCCTGCTGCCCATGCATGCTGCTTGGTCTCCTCTCACACTAAAAATAATTTTCAGGTACTGCAAAGGAAAGGCCAACGAAATTGTTGAACACAAACAAAAACTAACAAAAACTACATCAGCTGCAAAAAGATCCTAGAATTTTCATTTCTTCAGAGACCAGAATGGTCCAAAACTTTGGCATAATATGAAATTTTTATACCAACTTCAAAAATAAGCAAGTATCTTAGCCATAAAATGCACGTGTTAGCAATTCACTGAACCCATTTCAGTATTGGAATCATTTGTTTATTTCTAATTAACTCCCTGGAAAATGAATTGACTACGTCTTCAAAAAGAAAGTTGTTGGTTTTTTTTTTTTTTCTTTTCTTTAGCTGCTTTGTATAGAGTTAAAGCTAAATTCCGAATTTGACAGTTACTTGATTTTTAATTTCATGTTCTTGCCCTTCTGTATAATTTCTATTCCTGTTTGATGATTTGAATTAATTTTTCCCTTTAAGATTTCAGACCTGGGCTATTACCAACATTCTTTGGAAATAGATTTAGGTTTTGGAACAATAATAAAGTTTTCTTTCTTTAAAGTTTTCTTTAAACATTCTTTAATGTTTTCACCTTCTTGTTTTCAGTTGCTATGTCATAGTCAAACCTGTCTGTTTTCTGAACATCACTATCATCAGCAGCCAATGTATTGATCTGTTGGGTTTTTTTTCCCCCAACATAATTAGTGCACAGAGAAATATATACACATCTTGAGCTGTATAGCAATACATATTTAGAACACACTATTTAGAAACACATAGGCAAAGCAACTGGTAATGAGATCTGTCCTATATTCCTTCCCTGAAAACTCCTGGTTTCATTTTGTTTGATATATTTTGCACCAAATTAACAAGACCGAGCACTTACTGTAACTACTCTGGTGCGCTGCTTTCCGAGCCGTCATACCTGGTCAGACAGAACTATACCCCTCAATTTTCATGGATTCTTGGTATTCTTGATAGCCTGCTGTATGAAATTTTGTCACATAGCTACCTACTGTTAAAGGCTGTTGCAGAAGCACAGTAACTAAAGCCAGAGAAGATCATTAGATTGTCTAGAATGACCTTTCTATAACAGAGAACAGMGCTATACCCAGCGATTCAACTGGAGGGGTCAGCTCTTCGGAGCTCTCTCTCAGGTGAAAACACTTCTGCAGAACTTGAACTTATAAACAAGCAAACAAGGACTCACTCAGTGATTTGTGGAGGTGATGGGAATCAGTAGTTTCAGCTGGTTTCCAGTGGGAGTTGTCCATATTCTGCTGTTCTGAAAAACAGGTTTTATTTACTATTACTCTCTTGTAGATTTCCATGCACAAAGAAATTGTCAAAGGTCTGTGAAAAGTGATAGATAGATTTTATAAAAAGTTTTTTGTGTAAAGCATGTTAACATTTATCCGCACAAAAAGTGCCAAATGAATTTGATGTCAGCATCATTAGGATATACGAAGTTCTTTTATTTGTTACCTGCATGCCCTTGCACTGATGGGTATGTCGATAATATTGTTTTATACTAGTGTTATCATGCAGTTGGAATAATACTGATTTATTAAGAGCATCCCTTAAGTAATACAATACATATTAGAAAATAAAAAGATGTCCCAGATAAAGATGTGTAAAAATGTACCATAGGATTCCCCCCATTAATGGTACGAAGGCCCTGACCTCTCATAATGATTTTATCAATAATATATCAATTAATAATTAAAGCTCCATTAATTATAAACTGGAGACTCAATTAGGTCTTTCTACAGAGTATAATGACATCTTAGCAATGAGAGGAATACTAGATGAGAATAATGCTTGATCAAATTGTTGAAATTGTGAAAGTGGATTAGAACAAGAAAACTAGACACAGCATAATTACAAAGGACTCATCTTGTAAACTGTCACCTAGCCTTTGTGCCTTGAGATGAAAATAATAAGAATAATAGATGTGGTTTTAGTTCTTCCTCAATAAGGAGGTTTCTGATAAAAAAACACTTGACACTTTTTTTTTTCTATGCCATACTTTTTAACTCCCTTGCTACTGTGGACCCAATATTTACAGTATGCTTTTATTGCAAATTTGCATATGAAATGCCAAGTGATGACTGGGAGGTTTTTAGTGCAGACAATCAAACAAATTTGTTTTGATTAAATAATAGAAGGGTTATCTTTAAATATCAAGTTTGGGAATATAAATATTTACCAACAGATAGCAGTAAAAAAGCAGGTAGGTAGGTWGATTGATTGATTGATTGATTGATTGATTACTTACCAGGGATAGCATCCCACATATGGTATTATCAAGTTGTTTACCTTTGTCTAATTCATCAGAGGCAATGTTGCATTACATGAACCACTGTTAACTTCCACTAAGGCAATTCATAGACTCCTCTAGCAAACATGACTAATTTTATGGATGTTTACTAATCAGAGTTTGGAGAGTGGGTAAGGTGATGCAGAGGAAAACTGAATTATATCTCTCCATGTAAGTTTTATATAGCAGTTGTTTACACTTGTGGATCTTAAGCAGGATTGCAATGAGACACAAAGATACTTCTGAGTCAAGATGTCTCATCTGACTGAAATAGGTAATGCCATTCAAATTTCTGTACTCAAGGAGTGAGCTGCTGTCTGGAGGATCAGATGCCCTTTTATAGCTTGATCAACTGGAGTAGTGCTCAGTGGTCAGCACCAATGGTTGAACTTGTGTCTGGACGCGTACATTGGCCRAACATAATTTTCCACTGGTGGATCAGCTAGTCACTTGTGATTTATGATGAATTATTACTATATTAGCTCTGCACACATTGTATTTCTCACTCTTCGTGGACTGTGGAGGGAGCCTCAACCATCAGCTGAGACTAGATGCCTAATGCTAATGGTGATGGATAAAGAGATGAAACCCTTATGGAGCACCACTCGTTGAGGAGGTTTTCACTTTTTCTTTGCTGTGGCTCACACTGGACTTAGGCAAAAGAAGGCCTGCAGTTCAGTGAATAGTTTTCAGAATCCTAGCCTTTCTTAGAAATGGGTAGATAACAGTATTTGCCAAACTTATAGGAACGCTTTGAGCATCTTGCAGAAGACTTTGAACACAGAATATTGGGCTGTATTATATGCCAAGGCTCCACTACCTCTGTATTTACAAGAGATAACAGCACTGTACATATACAGTGCCCTACAGGTTTTTCTCCCTTTATGAATTTAGGCAGTTTTTCAAACAAAGCATGTATTATGTATGCAGCAAGGGAAATGTCTGCTTCAGAGAAGCTGATGTCTCGAAGGTAAACATGTATAAATGTTTATAGATTTTTTAACACATATTATTTACCCAGAAGAGCACAACAGCTGCTTCAGAGTTGTTCTGGTCTCAGTAGTAAATAGGTATTTTGGCAGTTGCTTGAAACAGACATGACTCTCTAGTTCCATTCCATTCTAACCTCTCCACTTGTTATTCTAATGATTATTCCAAAGGAATCAGGTGTCAGAGTAGATTGATTTCACTTCACATGAGGATTCTCGCAGATTAGATTGGTACCTCTACGAAAAGCCCTGAGTAGAGGGCATCTTTTATTTTTCATTCTCTGAGTCATAATTTAGTCTCTGCTCCTCCCTTGACCTTGTGATTTGCATGGCCTTCAAATAGAGATGAATTCCTTCCTGTTCAGTATCACCTGGGAGTATGTCTACACTTCAATGTGTGCAGGTGTTCACCAACTATCCTCATCCCAGCTAGCAGTAGCAGTCCAATTGCAATGGCGTGGTACTGTCTAGACTTGCCCTAGTCACTATCCAGAACACCAGATGAGCTTGAAAGAAATCTCATTGCTACTGTCAACACTGAGAGAGAGAGCAAATGCTCTCACACATGCTGCAATGACTTTACTGATGGCTGTATAGACAAAAATTGGCTAGACACGTTGCAGACAAAACTAGATACTTCTGCAGCCTGCAAGAAAGCAGGAACTTGCCCCCTCCAACCTGCCTCTCCCAGCACTGGGATCCACGGCTCTAGCAGTCTCCCCAGTGGGCAGTTCACAGGTTTATTTCTGCATTCAGGCCTACAGCCAATCACTAATTAAGCCCCAAGTGCACACATCATGTGCATCACTAATGCTTGTATGTGTTATATTTTGTAATTCTCCTGGCTATGCTAATTTGTTACAATATCAGCTCACTCTCTCAACTAAAATCCTCTGCAGTACTAGAGATGGTGGTTAGCTACTATTAGTCCTATTGTCATGTATGCCCTGAAGTTTATCACCCAGATCTAATTTATCTGGTCTGTGGTAGCTGTTCCGTTTGTTTTCCCACATCCTCGTGGCTCTAAATGAACCATGTGAACTAATGGGAAGGAGTAGATCATACTACCTCTGTTGCCCTATGTGTTTATCTGTGCCAAATGCAGTTTTGTTTTGTTTTTTTATAGAAGACTGGTTATCTGACAGCTTGCTCCACTTCACAGACTACCACATCAGTGCAAGCTCATTTTCACTGTGATTATAAGTTCAGCTACTGAAAAATTAAATGCAGCAGCACATACATTGGAATGTGTTCTCTTAGACTATGTTAAGGGTGTGATAAACTCCTATAGATGGATGCACAGAGAGCTGAGGGCTCTTATGTGTTAAGCTGCCACAGAAGATTCTCGAGAGCTCATCTCTGAGAATAAACATGATTCATTAAATCAAACACCAGAGTAAATGTTATGAGATGATCTATTACAGTAAAGTTGCTTTCTTACATATCAGGACATAGAGGAAACAGAAATGTCACTGCATTTATTAAAAACGCACTTTATTGCTATTTATTCATGAGCTATCCTAACGTTCCGTGCTTACTTACAGATTTGAATTCTGTTAGAATTTTCTTTGAGTATCATACAGGATATGGCAAATAATTTGTGCAAAAACATTCATAACATTAAAAGATTAGATGGCTCACAGAGTTGGTGATGGGATAAAGAAGTAATCATTGTGAAATCACAGATTGAACAGGAAGTCATTAAGAATATACTTAAGCCAACTAGAGTTTCAGTATATAGTTTAAGTTAGTTTTGTAGACTTTCTCTGCAGTCAATGAAGARCACCAGTCACCTCCAGAAAGTAATTCATCTCACCCATCATAGATATTGAGAATGGATGAATTTCATCCCAGGAGTTGAATGCCACCCTGAAATTAGTTTTCCTATCTTACAGTTATTCAGTAGTCAACTGATATGAATTTAGTGTCTTCAGTGTGAGTTCATGCAGTACTCTGTATTCACAAACCAACATAACGTTTGCTGACAGCCTTAGATTAGATTAAAAGACAGGGCAAAGTGAACAAATGAAATATTTCACTGCTGCTAGAAGATATAGATCAGGAGAGATTAGTTCCTCTTGCTCTTAAAAGAAAGCTGTAGTCCTGTATGCAGTTCTTGACAGAGTAGCGTAGGTAGTTTAATCAATGTTCATGTTAGCTAGAGAGATGAATTTATTAGTGTTGTAATTTCCCCTGCACCAGCATCACATTTACCCACAAAACAATATTTGAAAGACTTTATTTAACAGAGTAGTTACTGGAAGTTGGCAAACAAGGGCAATGCTCATCAAATATAAAAGTGCATGTGGATATCTAATAACTGAACTGCATTTCAGACAAGAATGTGCATTTTACAAATACTGTATGTATCTGGATTCAAGTGATAGAAATCCATCTAGGAGGTGATTTTTAGACAGGAGGTGAAGGAGGTGAGGATGTTTAGGTGG
This sequence comes from Phoebastria nigripes, assembly GCA_035582835.1. Classification (NCBI taxonomy): domain Eukaryota; kingdom Metazoa; phylum Chordata; class Aves; order Procellariiformes; family Diomedeidae; genus Phoebastria; species Phoebastria nigripes. Next base: position 289,275 of record JAYKAV010003072.1, on the reverse strand, counting down.
GAGATGCACTGAAGTATCTGCACCATATCGTCAGCATCGGTCATATAGAGATGTAGGTTACCCTGCTTATGAGCATCTTTAATTGAGATTTTATTGCCTTTACTGTCTTGTCTTAGCTTTAAATGTCTTCAGAAACTCTCTGATATGTTCAGGTGTTTTAAATTGGAGTTCTCTTGAAGCTGTYTGTGCGTCTTAGTTTCTTATGAAACCCTAAAAACAATTTCCATCCACATCCAAAAGAAAACTCCAGCTATTGCAGTCTCAGGCTACTCAAACTTGTGACACTTGACTCCTGCAAGTCTCCTATCTCGATACATTTCTGTTCTTGTCTACGTCAAATATCTATGCTTCTTATGGCTATGAGGGGCTCACAACTTCCTTACCAAACCCCAATCTTTTTTACAGTTTTCTTTTTGTTTATCACATCAGCAAAATGGCTGGACCTAATGCAGCATATTAGCTTATGTGTCTTCAGCGATTAATTTTCAGCTATGATTCTTTTCTTCTATGTCTGTACAGTTGGGATTACCAGGTGTTTCCCTAGGCAAACACTGGGTGGGACCAGTACTCTGTTTTCAGGAGTAGGCACCATTAGGTACCTTCATTCTCCTGCACTTAAAAACCTTTTCACTTTACCTGACTCCATTATGTTACAGACAACTGATCCTTTTTCCTAATAACTTCTGGTCAGCTACCTTGTACCAGTCTTATTTATCAGCCTTTCCATGAATTCATTAATCCTAAAGCTCCCTCAAAATATCTGATCTCCTCTTCTGAATTCCTTTCTAATGATCTGGGATCATGATTACTGGAAGATTTACTACGAATCTCTGACTTTTGAGTTCTTCATCCCTTCCCACACAGCTCTTTTTCTCATGTGTCACCCATTTCAGCCCATTCTGACTCCAAGTCCCATCTTCTTTGGACCTTCTGGCATAGAATTAAAAATGTTTTCATTCTTTAAAAATTCTATTACCTCATTTTTTTCTATAAAAGATAGAAAGGAATGAAACCTTTCCTCTTCTAAAAAATTTCAAAGGAAAAAATTGCTAGTCTGTAGCTCAAGTCTAATATCTGCTATTTAATTGCAAATTAAAGTGAAGATGTGGGCAAATTTCCCAATAGTGGAAGAGAAGGATGGGGCATGGATCTCTCTAGACTTTATCTTAATTCATCCCATTCATTTAATACTTAGTACTTGAATCTGGCTTTTATCCTCATAAACGTTTATAAACATTCATCACAACTTCCCTGAAATAGAACTAGACTATTTCTGCTTTAGAGGAAAGGATTCATCAGAGAAGTTAAATGAATAGGTCAAGATAAGATCAAGATGAAAAAATCAGGTTGTCCAAGATTTCCACTCTCTCTCAGTATCTAGCTATTTCTGTTCTAGCTGTATGGCCAGGACAGACACTCCTTTGTATCCTATCATGCATCTGGTAGCTGCTTTGGAAGAAAATTTAAATTTAAGCACCGCTACTGTTTCATAGTGGCTGCTGCTACTCATGTCATCGAAGAGTTGCTTTTGAACCTTTTCTTGACACAATGTTCATTTCATTACTTCTGTCACTGTGCACAAAGGTCTTCCTCTGCATGCTGAGAACCTGAGYAATGATAGTGGCTGAATAGACCAAGGCCATGGATACTGACTGTGTTGACACATGATCACCTCATAGAAGAGTCACATCTATCAAAAGGTATCATCCTACTCAGAAATCTGGCCTTTCTCATGCTCTTACTGCACCTTCTCTTTTTCCTCCAGACTGAGTGAGTGAAAGAAGTGATGGATCTAAATGGAAGAGAAGGTACTTCACATGCTGAGGGGTAGCAAGCAAGGAATTGCTTATGGATTGAAGAAATTATGTCAATTTATGTATGATAGGCTTCTGTTATTTGCAACAACTTGACATGGCATGCCATGGCACTAGACTGCAGTCTTAGAACAATCATTTTTTAAAGTTGGAGAAGACTGTTTTGATCCTCACTATTAACCTTCTGTATAATATTGATCTGCCTCTGCTCTGCTTYAACAACATGCTATCAAATGTCTGGCTTCCATTTTATGTGTGTAAATTGCTTGAATTTCTTAATCCTGGCCTTTGTTGGAGTATCCTACTTGACTCAGTGTTGTCTATGATAAATGCAGCTAAACTGCAACCTTAAGTAAGGTAAGTAAGGTAAGAGATCTCACTGTAACCTAAGTAAGGTATCGCAGTGGGATCTCCAGTGACTATTTTATATGTTGAGAAGAATCAATGACTTTTGAGTTTAAGACTTGCTTTTGCTCACATGTGTCCTTGAACAAATCAGTTCGCCTTTGGGGAAGAATCCTTCAAGGTTACAGAGCTAGCGGTACAGTTAGGGCTTTTGTAGGAGTTAAGAATGGCTGTGAGCAAAACCACCAGGTTTATTTCCTTTCCTTTGTTTCCTTGGTATGGGTTTCTCATTAGTTGTTTGGGCCTTAAACTCTCATTCCTTCTTTTATCATACACTCTTCTTTGGTCTTTCCAAACATACAGGAAACTACAGAGGACCCTGCCTAGGGTCCTAGAAAAGGACAGGTGGAAATGAGTGTCAAAAATGCTGATTCTTTTTGACTCCTACCTCCCCTCAGCCCACACACCTCCCTAATTACTTCTTTGGAAAGAACCAGTCAGAAAATATGGTTGTTTTACGGTCTCATTAAGACCTCGTACAACTCACTTTTTTCATTAAATCTTCTATATCTAGCAAGTCTCTTTTTTAACGAATGTGCTGTTGCTACGCAACTGCGAGTGAACCATATAGAGAAAGGGAGCAGGGAAAGATGAAGGCGAGAGAGAGGTAAAAAAAGAAAGATGTTCTTGGGAAAAAAGAGGGAAGTCATAGACTATGATTGGAAAGTCAAAGATAGGAAAAGCTTTTTCTCCTTCTTTAGCCGTGTGAAGGCAGGAGGCAGAAATGGAGGAAATCTCCTCCCTTGCCCTCCACTCCTTTTCTTCACCTTGTCCAATCACCTCCAGCTTGTAGCGCATGGCCAGATGATTGAACAATTTGAGAAATAGGAGTTTATGTGGTTGAGGGGTCTGACTGGGATTCAGGAGGTCTGTCAGGTATTCCCTGCTCACCAATTGTTTTTCTGGGTCACCTAAGGCAAACTGTTTAATCTTCTGTCCAGAATTCATTCCTCTAAAATAGGGATAATGCCTCTGATTTCTGCCTTGTCAGTTTAGACTACAAAAGCTTCTTAATAAGCACTGACTCAACATCCCAGTGAAGTCTCAGTGTCTCTTTGCCTTAATGATAGCATAGAAAATAGCRGTAAATTAAGGATCATCACACCTTACTCACCTTCCCACTCTGATGGTCAAAAGCATCTTACAGCTCTTGATGTTGAGCTATGGCACATTCCCGTTCTGTCTCATCGCCCACACTTTAGGGCTCTGCTACAAATGCAGGAGGACCTGACTTCACCCCATCTAACTCCAGACCTTTACAAGRAAGTATTTATGCTCCTTGGAAACCCAGGCCCCTTCTGTACTCAGTGGATATACCTCTAGATCTAATTCATACTTCAGAAATGCCCATTTTGCTTTCTTTTGAACATCTTCTTCTAGCAAAAGTYTAGGGTAAATAGGTGCCAAATCTGGGTGCCTGAGTTAATTCTCTAAAGGTGAATAAGATGTATTCAGGCCAATGTGGTTTTCATCTCCTTTTTGTATGTGTTTTACTGTGTGGTGTTTTCACACAGTRGAAATCTTCCCTTCCCTCCTGAAAGGAAATTTCCAAACAGAGTAAGAAAAGCAGCAGAAGGTAGAACTGAGCCCTGCGAGAGAGCTGGCAGGACGATGCTGCCTCATTTAGAATTAATTTGTTTGTGCAGTCTTGTTAAAGTAAAAGTGGCATTTTACTTGCTCTGATGAAGACAGAATTAATTTCGCTATGATTAGCATTTCTGCTTCTTAGAGATATTCACTGGTGTTCAGCTTTTTTGCCTGTGATAGAGGAACATTTAAAAACATAATTGAGAGTAAAAGCCCCACTGTCTGTACTCACATGACAGTGCTTCCAAATATTGAGTTCTTATCTACTGCTTTGAAGTTTTTTTTGCATTTTGTTCTGATGATTGGTGTGGCTGATGTGCTAGTCACTGTCCTTTCAAAATGAGGAGCAGTCATCATTGACAGTGAAACAAGCTATGGGTAGTGTTGGTGAAGATTTCTCCTCACTGTACCTTGCAGCGTATCTTCATGGGGCAAGTCAACTCTCTCTTGCATACCTTCAATATCCTTTGTCTATCTTACCTATTCAATAGCAAAGTCTTTGGTGGAAGAGCTCAGCCCTTGGGCAAAGGATTTAATAGTGGAGCATCTAAGGCATCTTAGAGCAGGGGTTTAAGATTTGTTTCACATTATCCATCTGTAAGTGGGTCCTGGTTAGGATGCTGGTAAACCTTAATCATGCTAGCTCAGTGAAACACTTCAGTTCTGGACAGATCTTTGATTAAATTGACCTTCACTGTGTGTTTTCACTTCCTCTATCTTAATGGAGGAGTTTCACTTCCTCTGTCATAACCATTGCTGAGCAGCTATGATCAGTGACGGCTGTGGAGCTGTTTCAGTGGCCCACTCAGCTAAGCCAATCAACTAGCAAAACCCTGTAACTTTCAGCCACTACTGATGTGGATGAACTTTGTTCTACTATAGCTTAAGAAAATGCTCTGTACCCCTTCAACATTGCCAGGAGCCAGAATTGAACTGGAAATGTGGTATTTGCATGGGTATACTGACTATTTTCTAAAACTGTTGATGCCTTCCTTTTGGTTTGTTTGTTTGTTTGTTTGTTTGTTTTAGTAACACCAGCAATGAACTCCTCTTTATCTTAGCTGTTCCTACAGTTTTTCACTATAACCTTTCCTGCACCCATGACTGTAGTCCTCAGGTCTTGAACCGGGACTTTTGGATCTGTCCAGTGCAATGAGTCAGTAGCACAGAAGTGCTTTTCCACGCTGAGTTCTGATACTGATTCCAAAGCAGTCATGTTTGGCGAGTACTATATGTGCCTGAATGCCTGGTGGAGCAGGAGTTTGATCTGATTAAACATACCTTACTTCTGACCTTCTAATGGCCAGTGTGAAACAAATAGGAAGGTTCCTCAGTTTAACTTGTAAGGAGATATAATTAATTTTAAAGTAGTAAATACTTTTGCATCTAGAAAGCCTGATTCTTTTAGGTCATTAGCAGAGATGGAGCATCAGCAATAATCAGGTCATTTTAATGCAAGCTTCAAGTAGCTGACATTAAATTTTGTATTAACTTTCAGTGATAATTAAGTGTGGTCAACAGCCTTTGACTAAACAGTGTGAATCTCTGGAGACTGTAGAACCATGATCTCCAGTTTACATACTGTATTTTCTGCATCATGATGAGATTTTAACAAAAATTCAAAATTAGCTGTCAAATGTACCTTGTACCTTGAAAGCATGTGATACCTCATGGGATAAGGAAAAAAAGAGAATGAAAACCCAAACTCGTTGTCCTAAATTTGGGTTGCCTGTTGCTTCTGTTGGGCAGTGGCATGACCATAGAAGGCACTTTTTAGATATACATTGCAAGTTTTTTTAAAGATATACATGTTTTTTTAAGAGAGTGAAACCCTTCCCATGAGCATAGTGAAGTGTATTGTGTATCTTATGTGATAGAAGGAAGATTGASTTGCTACCACACTGTTGTTTAAATAGCTGCCACCAGCCATGTCTGATGAATGTTTTGCTATAAACGATCTCCACTTTTCACATCCTTCTGCAAAGGACTCTTGTTAGACAAAGAGTTAGATAGTTTCCAATACTGCAAAGATTTTAGCAATATCCTAGTCACGTGTTATACTGAATCATAAAAAACAGTTCAATTCACTATATATTTAGCTTTTACAAAATGAGGGACTAAGAAAATTCCCCAGTAGGTAAAATAATATGTAGTTTTGATATGGAAAAAGTAACTTCGATATAAAAAAAAAAAAAAAGAAGAGGTAAAACTTATTCCAACTATACATTTATACTGTTGGATGAAGAAGGAAAGATCACAAGCAAAAAATCACTGATACCACTGTTGTTTTTAAATCTGGACTGCTAAAAATTAAAATGCTCTTTGTTAATAACTGGATATTCTAAGAGCAGTTTTAACAGCAAGATCGCCAAAAGTTCTTTGCAAACCAACATTCAGACTGTAGGGGAGAACTTGGTTTACATACGTCAGAGCTGCAACAGTTCTGGGACAAGCAGGTGCTTACCAGTGCAAAGTGGTACTTCTTATGAAGTTACAGAATTGTGGTGGTGTCTTTTCTGTTAATTGTTTTAATCCTGCATCAGAGAAGAACTTCTGGTTTATAATTTGTTTAGTTGGAATGTAACATTACTAAAGAAAAGAGTCCACTTACAGACAGTAATACAAATATGAAACTGAAAAGAAAAAAAGATGTCAGGAGGTTCTGTCCTTTTTTCTAGCAAAATTTGTAGGAAGTCTTTTTTTTTTTTTTTTTAAGTTCCATTTGTCTCCTGTTTTGTAAGGAGTTTTCAAAGCCATATATAGATATTTATTTTTACCCAGAATTAATGTGAATATTAGTTTCATAGTTCTGGCATTAAAATTAAACGGTGTCTGCAAGATAACTCATTATTCAAAGTAAATATTTGAAACATTTTTATGACTGATGTCAGACAAAAACCTCAATAGTGATCCAAAACAAAACAAAACAAAAAACATCTTGAGAGAAAGTATAGTAAGTTACCTCCTTAGATCGTTGCAGACTTCAGTAACTTCAACAGATCCTGCAAGAACAGGACTGCAGATATAGACAAATAATGGGTTGATAGTCAAATAGGCAGCAAAACTGTGTTATCCAAAACCAATACTTCTTCTATGACACACTGGTTTGGTGTGAATATCAAGAGTTGCTAGATATTGATGTTCTTCCAAAAGAAATAAAAATAGTAAAAATGAGGAAAGGGGACTTGCAGAGGTTGCTATAAACCTGCCAAGTAACAGGCAGGGCTTTCTTGAACTTTCACAAACAAAAGTTTCTACCTTCARCCCCATCAAAAGGTGCAAGGGACATTATTATTGAAAGTACTCTCCTTTACAGTCCAAATATTGGTCCCTGCCATCATGTTTGATATAATATATACTTCCCTGTCTAATAATGTGAGTCTTTGTGAGGGAATATTCATCTCACCTGTTATGGTGAGGACTGTGCCTGTAACTCTATAAACACTCAAAAGTCTTGGAAGTTCAAAAACTTACTGATTCGGAAGTTCCACACAAGAACGTTACCGGACTCACATTTCCTCTGTACTGTACAGTGTCTGGTGTTTCTTGAACGTTTGAGATTACAAACTTCTTTTATAAAATTTAATTGCAATTACATACTTATTATATAGGATATGTAATAGAATAATATCTTCCTAATACTTTCTTATGTGAAAAGTGATCTGGCTTATGCATTGTCCAAGAAGGTCACTTGAACAATAATATAATATAAAAAGCTCTCTTAAGTATTTAAGGTATGACTATTAATTGAAGAAATGTGTCTGGCAGCACATTATCACTTACTTCATCAGAGTCAGAGGCTGTGTCTGTACTGGTAAATTAAACAGTGACAGACAATATTTCTGAGCACTGGGACTTGAATCTTTCTACCCTTAAAATTTTAGGACGTCTCTACCAGAACTTTTCCAAACAGAAAAAATTCTGCAGTTGGAGCAAAGGAAAGAGACCTTTCCTTTACAATATGCCATTTGGATATATATATCTGCCTTGTTTTAAAGGCAAGTGGTTGTTTGGGTTTTTTTCTCTCTCCTTAGTTTAAAGACTTTAAGAAGTAAATGTTGGGGAAAAAACACTGTTTGAGAGTCAAAAGGTTTTTTATAAAAAAGAAAGGTTGTTTGGAATTCTTTGAAGGGGATTTGAACTCAGTAGGCACTGATGAAAACAGAATTCTGTTTCATCTGTTGGAATGAATGCAAAAATAATTTGAAAGAGGATATAGTAGCCTAGAAGAGTGGTGGAGTTTCCAAAGGAACACCTTGGAACTGATTTTATTCAGTTATTAATCTAAAGGACAGGTGAGCAATAAGTGAAATAAAATTAAAAAGAACAAAGTGCAACGTCTTGCTTTTGGGACAGAATTAATGTTGTATAACTTTTGCCATCCAGGAGTGAGGGGTAGGATTCAGATGCACTGTACTGTAGTGACTACCTTGTACAAAGACATCTGGATTCTGCCCCTAATACGTTTGTATCATCCTGAGGGAGATGGATAAAATAGGTCAGACTCCTTCAAACTGCGTGTTCCTCGTGGGAATGGGGATAGCTGCTACAAGTAGGTATTAACGCCGTTGCTCAAAGGACCAGTGAGGCCTCATTTAGAGTATTGTCTTCTCCCCACCCTGAAGAATTCAGACTAGAAGTGATCCAGAGACTGGCCACCGAGCTTCTGGCAGAGATGGCAAGACAGTTTACTAGAGGAAATTGTATAGCTGCCTTGCTTAGCCCCACAAAAATAATCTGATCAATGATGACATCTAGAAACAGCAGTGGCATAAATTCCTATGAATAGGAAGAAAACTATTTAGGCTGAAAGACAAGGCTGATGCAAGAAAACAACACATGAGAGAACTGCTTTTAACCATCAGGGTGGTAAGAGTCTGGAACAGCTTTCCAACAAGAGTAGCAGAAGTAAAAAGTTTAACTACTTTAAGAAAAATAGATCAGGTTAAAGCACTTGAGGATGAGATTGTCCATGTTAGAAAGAACCTGATGACCCAAGAGATTTCTTCTATTCATAGATTCCTTAAAACACAACCTTTAAAAATACACTCAAAATTTCCTGCCCTGAGAACAAGGGTAATCTGCATATACATTAAACAAGCTGTATATACATTAAACAAGCTACATATTCATGAGCAGAAAGTGTTACAAATATTGAGAAGGTACGGAGCCAGTAAAAAGTTATTAAGATATCATTTCAAAACCAGTCAAGAATGACTCAGGTGGCCTATAAGGTTAGAGAAGGAAGGGAGTAGAAATCATGGGAATTAAACAAAAGGCATTTTTGCTTAACAGCTGTATGTCTTTGGTATGTTTTACTGCCATTATCTTGGTTGCATCTGCCACTTCTGTCAAGCATGGAAGAGAGAATTTGCTTCCTACCTCTTCTTTGATCCACGCCTTCAAGTTGTAGCCTTCATCCTGATTTTCTTATGAAAGAGAGCTATTTCTCTTCATGAAATTTTCTCCTCTTGATATGAGCRACTGGCATGGATTAGCATATACCTTCTGCATCTAATGTTCAGCAAATGACCTTTCACGGCACTGTAATGCATTCTGATGCTGATAGCTTTTGAATGCTTCAATATACTGCCTGTCTATCAAGTGCAGCATATGCAGCACTGTACTTAAGGAGGATGTAGGGGAATGGTAATTGCCCAAGCCTCAGTTCACAAATCTTCCTCCTAAAGTCTTAGACCTCTAAAAGCCTATAGTACATGAGCCAATGTGAGGGAAAGGTGAGCACTGTGGCACAGGCTCATGTAGATGGTTGAGAGAACAGACATACCTTTTTCAATGCGATGTCCCTCTGAGATGGACTCCTCTCCTTGAAAATCATTCTCCAGGACTAATTATTTAACCCATTTGTATCTGCTGTGTAATTTATAGTTTATATATTTTGCTGCAGGGATCTAACATGTAAATGCAAATGAGGATCTGGGCCGTAGTTCCACATTTTTTAACTAAATAATTAAGAAAGTTGCTTCAGTTCATGCTTAATCCCCTAAATAACTGTTAAAAGTTTCAGAGACTGTGAACACTTACCTCTTCCATTAATTAAACAGAACATGTTCTTGAACAGGCCTTCTGAAAATCAGAACACTCAAGTGCATAAATTTGGAAACCAAATATGACCGATACATTGTAAGCTGATTATGTCTCAACTCACCTCTTAATTTATAATAAGTAAATAAAAATAAAAGTAATCACTAATCTGTTATGATGCCTTCATGACAGATGTGACTAACCATGTGATTTTGTTCCTGTCCTTCCTTAGCAAAACTTGCCACTGTCCTGTTTATTCGCTCAGTTCATTATGTTATGCCTAAAATCAACCTGAAAATTATTTAGTACAAGCAAGTCCAAGCATACATTTGGGTCCTGTGAAATACTTGAAAATGCTAATGCAGTGCTAATAACAAAAGTGGGGTGTTGTGAAGCTCAGTGAATTACTTAATGTTTATAAATTATTTTGGAATACTCAAATGAAATAATAATAATAATGTTTCTTGCAGTTATGCTATTTTTAGATATCAGTGCTCTTAAAACAATGTGATAAACCTAAGAGAGGAAATTCTATTTTTTTAAAGGCAACTGAGTGAGATTACTCTTGTCAACTAAATAGCATTGAGGGTCAAAAATATCCACAGAATGTGGTATTCAAGAAGAAGGAACCCTATTTCAGATGCAACTGAAAGATCAAAGACAGATCCCGCTTCCAGAGGATGGTACACATGGATAGTACCAGTCAAACCCACCATGGCCTCATGGTGCACACACTGAAACATTACCAACTCACGTTCCTATTTCAGGTTTGTTCAAAATTTTTGAAAAGGTAAATTTGGTCTAGATGACCTTATGTGAGACTGAGTGTTGCTCTTCCCTACTGGTCTACCTTTACGTCAAAAACAGCTGTCTGCCCATGGTCAGCATAAAAGTCATATCGTGTGCTCTGGATAGAAATGCAATCATGTGGATCATCAGTTTGGATCAGATCTGTGCTGTGGATGATCCAACATAGCACTACAGCTTTAGTAAGACATAATTATGAGCATAAAAAGTATCTTTTTTAAATTGTGGGTGATTTAGCTAAATGCAGTGGGACACAAATTACAAGCTGACTGACTTTATGAGCTAATCAGGATTAATATAGTATCATCTATGAGCTCAGTGAAGTTCCTCACGTTTTTGATAAGTATAAAACTTTGTCCATCTTTTAGAACTACTAATTTGAGCATGGGGTGATTTCTTTTACATCACCTATTATGTAGAATGAAAGACTCCATTCCAGATATTGTAGCATAATATACATGTCGTTGTTCACATTACTCTGTGAAACAGTGACTGGAAGCATTGAGCTGCAAAATGTGTATTGTTAATCATTGGGTCATTAACCTTAACAATGTCAATGCATTCCCCTATCAGATTCAACTAAATGACTGCCCGAGGTAACAGTTAAGAGAACATTTCACACAGATGAACATATTAATGCTTTATTTGGTTCTAAATGCAGTGTGAAGGATTTAGGTAGGAGCTAATATATGTGAAGAGGAAAAGGAAAGATGAGGTACAATTGAAAAAAGAAAGTAAAAACTTCCCAAAAGAAAGCGAGCAGTCCCCAGTTTTCTGCAGCTGAGAACTGCATACCTATCTCACTCTATTTTTAGTTGCAATCATTCAGATTAAAAACTATGCTATTTTGAGGAGGACTTAAATCAAAGGCCTGAGGTTTCATTAGAAGCCAGAGACTTTTTAAATATCTAATCTCCAATTTCTATAACTCATGTAAGTTCTCTGATCTGGTGTTTCCACAGTAAAATGCAGATGATAAGATTTTATTTATTTGGCTACAGCCTGAACTGTGCTCTGCCTACATCTGGCAAAGCAGGTCTTATACATCCCTCTGATGCGAGAAGATGCCACTGCTATCCACAAAAATGTTTCTATTGCACATGTCCAGTACAGTTGACCATACATGCATAAATCAAACACTGCACAAAACCTGTGTTCACTGCTCTCTTTGTATCAGAGAAGAGCTTGGAAAGATGTCATCCAGCAATAGACTTCTRCCAGAGTGATTTATTTTGCAAGCTGATCTTTGGAGACCTCTGTACAAGGCACGTTCCTCAGACCTAGGCTAGAACTGGGTGGCAGGCTAGATTAATTTTCCTGATGCTGCTCCTGGATACCATCTTTTCCAGGGACCTGGAGGAAGCCTTTAGTCATTTCCTCTGGGTCCTTTCCAGGTGAGCATCTATCACCTTGTGGGGCAGGTCAGAAAGCCGGTGGCATAGAATAGCCTGTTGCCATTGCCTGAAAAATTCACGTAAACAGCAGCCGTTTCCCAGGTTGCAGTCAGGAAAAAGGCTATAATAATGTGCTGGAAATTGGATGATTGGTCCTGGTGGTCTGCAAATGGCCTGGAGGATGTATAGAAAAATATTCAAATTGAAGGCCTTTTAAAACAACTGCACCAAGCTTTTTCACTGCAAGTCCTTTCAAAAAGCCTCAGTTCTGGGGCTTTCACACTTTGCTGGGAAGATTAAATACACAAAATGATACATTTTGAAGTCAGTTCCTATTAATCTGTTAGATAGCCTAATAACTTACTTCTGTAAACATGTAGTATTGAGTCACATTTGCTATTGAAACTAGTCCATTAACATTGCTTCACTTAGCAGTGAGCAAGGAAGAGATGGTACTCTATAAATATCTGATTAATGTTATCAAAAAACAGAGATAGGAATTAATTAGGGGCTCTCAAAATAGGAAGTGTGATATCGGCTAGTGGGTGTTTATAGGATCAGGCCACTGATTATTCTAGTTTTAATTTAATTCCCTAACTTTTAGTTATGCTCCCCTGAAGGACCTAAAATTTCACTCTCCTGTCCTAATACCCTTTGCAAACTGTTACCATGTTCTCTTAGTCGCCACTTAGCAAAATTACACTATTTGAAATGGCTGAAGTTGAAAAGTGGTAAATATTATTACACAAAGCATTCTCTGTTGTTAATATTATGGAAAAGTTCACCTGGTAGTTTTGTTGTTTCTCTCATATGCATGGATATAAATCAGTCGTAATTCCTAGTGAATAAACACTGGTAATTCTGCAATAGTTGGGCCTTTCTGGTTGCATGGGCTTGGAAGGAAAAATTGGTAGTGTGTTAATTCTAAGGAAGCTTTTTAATGTCCTATTCCTTTTTGGGATTAAGAATTTGAATGTTGATGAGGGGGAGTGAGCTTTTGTCATCAATTTTAGTGAGACATTTATAATCTCTCTTGATTGTATTTAGGTTTTTTTATTGTTGCTATTTTTTTTTTATTTCACTCATTCAAGCAGTCACTCTATGAAAGCTTTTTTTTAAGTACTCCAAATCTATTCTGGTAATGAAGAAATGAAATGTCAAGCAAAGCAATTTTTTCTAAATTTACAACTAATTCTCTTAGACAAGATCAAAACTGACATAAAGAACATATCCTTTATATGTAAACAAAAGACCAAGCTGAAGCTCCTCAGTTACATCCACTGGCACATAGTAAGGTGGCATTCTTAGCCATTAACAATTTGCCACAGCTAATCCCAGTCATTGCATGTCACGTTTGTTTATCTAAAAATGAGAAAGCATCAGTAATAATATATAGGAATGAAGCTTCTGCAGCTGTTGGTAGGTCCAACAAGATTTAAGTTCTATTTCTGTACATGTTCTTAGCCTCCCATCCCACTCTCCCTCTCCAGGTAATTGGAATTTGGCCCAATGAAGCTAAAAGAAATTAAGAGCAACTAAGATAGTAACATACAAACCAAGAGTCTGAAAGGAGAAAGCCATTGCAGCAGAACTAGCTGGGTATCAAACTGGTATTGTATTCTTAATATTTATGTGGACCACTGACATAAGATTTGTCCTATCTGAGACAAATTCTACCTTCTCTTCTCTTTCAGCATAGTTTTGATTTTTCATTTTCATTTTGTTTTCCGGAATAGTTCTGATTTTTGTCAGCCTGACAGCATTGTGCAAACAGTGTAACCTAGCTTTTGTAGTAGACTTGAAAAATCACTAGGTTATGCAAGGCAAATTTTTGCCCCGCTAGACACATTTTCCTCTCTTTTACCAAGAAGGTACTCAAAATGCCTATAAATTCCACTTGCATTCTGGAAGATATCATGCTGTAGAAGTGTAGTAATAACCAGGACTGACTGTTCTGGGATGAGGGCAGCTTGGTCTGGGAGTACTTCGGTTTTCTTCTGCGCTGCTGTTTATCCCACAGTGGAAACAAGCAAGCTGTTGCAGTAGATTTGAACTTGCAGTCCTACTTAGCCTTATGGATAAATCATTAGAGCCTTATTCCAAATCTGATTTTGCTGCTGCAAATCATCTGTCTGCATTCATGGCAAGTCTAACTCTTAAAGATGATCTCAGATGTGCTCCACATGGAGTGCAGACACACTCAAGCAGCATAATAAATTAGGCTGTGCCTGGCAAACAAATATGTGATACTGAGTAAGACAAGCAGCTATAGCTATATCTATACCATACTACAGAAAATGAGCCAGAGATGGCCAAGATAATGCTTATGGGTTGATGTGGAAATATAGCTGCATCTGCATACTGTTGGCATTATTTTAATGGATGCTGAGAAACAGAGTGTCTTGTTACCTCAGACACCGGTTGGCATTTAGTGCTTTGGGATGTTGATTAGTATCTGCTTGTGATACTGTGTTGTACTGTGTCAGCCAACCATCTCAAGTCCTGCATGTTCGTAACTGGGAAAATTAAAATGCCTACAACTGTGTCCTCATACAGACATTGCTTTCCCCATGGTGGAAGTATATGTTTTAACTATGTGGTGGTTAAGCCGTTAAAATGCCTGTCTAAAATGTAACATTTTTCATCAGCATTTACATAACCTGCGCATACTTACAACTATCCTTTTTCATTGATGACACTTTGTCCCTATTTTTCTAGTAAGCAAACAATTCTGATTATACAGTTTTGCTTTCACTATATGAATATTTATATAGATAATGATCTAGGAATGACACTGTAATACTTAGCTGTTAATCTGATGTGCTGTTGATTAGTTCCAACTGCTTGAGAGTATCTGGGCTGACAAATTCATACTCTAGATAGGTAGTTATTTTATTCATTTCCTTAACCTTAATTATACACGATTCAACCTTCTTTCTAAACAACGAGAACAGCATCCAGGAAAATAAGTTGGTAAATCAATAAATACTATTGCAATGTTTCTATAATTATCAAAGAAACAACAAAGTTCTAGGCCACACAACTGGGGTGAAAGTCTCCGTGCTGTCTTTTTCAAAATATTCCTTCCACCTATAGTTACTTTCCTCTTGCAATAACGCTCCAAAAATACAGGCATTTCATTCTCTTTTGCTTAAGTTAGCACTTTTCTCATTGAAGGCCCTCAAGGGAAGTGGAAACTCTGAAATATGAAATGCGATTTATGCTTGCCTTGTAAAATGCCAAGGAAACTGCTTTAAGACCGTAATAACCCTTGCTGCTCATTCCATGAACATGCCTATAGAAAATATTAATTTAATCAACAAATTATAGCTTAACACAAAGCAAGAAGTGTGGAAATACTGGCAGAGGAGGAGGAAAGGTCTCTCATAATTTTTATGATTAATCACGAATTTGAGACTCTATTTTATCCTCGCATAAATGAAGAACTTCTCCTAAATGGATTATGTTGCACTTCCCATTCATTTTATTTCCTGATTCACATCTACATACATGTCCCATCAAAATTTATGAGAACTCACTTATGCTGACATGAATGCATTCTAGTGAAACTCTTGATTGTTTGTTGGTTTTTTTTTTTTTTTGCTTGTCAGAGATGTTGTTTGAGAGGGAGATCAAACAGAGAGCTAGTACTTTCAGAGCAAACCCTGCAGTTTTCACACTGGTTTCTACCAGCATTTTTAGCCCATGGATACTGATCACGGGATGCCTCACACAGTCTAAGTGTTCCCTGCCAAATGTTGAAGCAATGAAGTTAGAAATAGGGATATTGGAATAAAAAGGAATGGAAATAGATTTCTACAAGTTAGCTTAAATATCCATTTGCAGTAGGGCAATATTACATTTTTCAAAGGCGTATATTAACTGATTAGATCACCTGCAAATGGAGTGTTAATTAATAATATTCATAATACAATGCCATACAATTACATTTGCAGGAAAAGCTGTCARATCTATTGTAGCTATGTCATTCAGGCATTAATCCTAAAGAAAATGGACCAAATTCTGCTCTGTTTTTTTTCAGCTTATATATGGAGTAACTCCAGTGACATAGGCTGGCTGTACYTTTATGTGACTGAATAGTGAATTTGTCCCATTATCCTTTAATGAAAAGCTTTCTGAAAATACCTGTCAGTGAGGGATATTTCGAAAGCCATCTTTTTGGTTGATAATAACTCAAAAGACAAAATACTGGGTCTTAGCTCTGCAGTTTGAGATGTACATGGAGGAAGGCCATGAAGGGAAAGGCAATGCCTTAGAGTCAYTTTTGTATGCCCCTAATGCTAAACTCAGGTAATCCTTACTTCACTCTAATTAATGTCCACCTACAGAAAATCTCCAGGTAAAAATTTTGCACCCGCAGTAGGTGTAATTCCAAGGACCAAAAGCACAAAGCTTAAATCTTATATATTAAATCAGTTTAGGAATCCTTAAGTATCAAAACAGGTTATGCTTTAGCTGGACCAATGGGCTGGATCGATGGGCTGAGGCCAACTGCATGAGGTTCAACAAGGCCAAGTGCCGGGTCCCGCACTTTGGCCACAACAACCCCATGCAACGCTACAGGCTGGGGAAGAGGGGCTGGAAAGCTGCCTGGCGGAAAAGGACCTGGGGGTGCTGGTTGACAGCCGGCTGAATATGAGCCGGCAGTGTGCCCAGGTGGCCAAGAAGGCCAATGGCATCCTGGCCTGTATCAGAAATAGTGTGGCCAGCAGGACTAGGGAGGTGATTGTGCCCCTGTACTCGGCACTGGTGAGGCCCCACCTCGAATCCTGTGTTCAGTKTTGGGCCCCTCACTACAAGAAGGACATTGAGGTGCTGGAGCGTGTCCAGAGAAGGGCAACGAAGCTGGTGAAGGGTCYGGAGAGCAAGTCTTABGAGGAGCRKCTGAGGGAACWGGGRYTGTTTAGYCTGRAKAAGAGGAGGCTSAGGGGAGACCTTATYGCSCTCTACAACTACCTGAAAGGAGGTTGCAGCGAGGTGGGTGTTGGTCTCTTCTCCCAAGCAACTAGCGATAGGACGAGAGGAAATGGCCTCAAGCTGTGCCAGGGGAGGTTTAGATTGGACATTAGGAAAAATTTCTTTCCTGAAAGAGTGGTTAAGCATTGGCACAGGCTGCCCAGGGAAGTGGTGGAGTCCCCATCCCTGGAAGTATTTAAAAGACATGTAGATGAGGCACTTAGGGACATGGTTTAGTGGGGCATGGTGGTGTTGGGTTGACGGTTGGACTTGATGATCTTAGAGGTCTTTTCCAATCTTAATGATTCTATGATTCTATGATTCTATGGACTCTCTCTCCAGCACAGCAAAAAGAACTGTATGAAACATTGTTCTGGCCTTTTGCCTTTATATTTACACCTTCTCCTCTTCCTATCAAGCTCTCTGAAGAAATCCCTTTGATTGTTGTGTTTGCACTTCCTGTGATCTGGGTATCTTACCACTTAATGCAATGGACATTGCTGACTCACTATAAAAATTGTAACAGTTGAAAAAGTAATCGRCATCATTATCATACTGCCTTTAAAACGTTTGGATTTTAACTTAGCAGCTGGAAGGAAAAAAAATTTGATTGCAAACAAACCCTTTTCCCTATTCAGGGATGTACTGTCTACAGTCAGCAGAGAATTATCTAGTTCTTGTGGAAAAGGAATTTCAATTCATACACTAAAGCTGAAGTCAGGTCAAAGTCCATCTGACTCCTTTGATACGTGAGCTGCCACCTTGATTGACAAAATGAGAATATAGCTAGGCATATTTTGAATTAAAAACATGATTTATTGCAGCTGGAGTTTTTTTAATGGAATTGTAAAGGACTCATACTCTTTATAATTGGTATGGCAATAGATCCAATATAAGAAGAGGATCCTGTTGCAAAGTCCATGTCTACTATACAAAAGGACACAGAACCAGATGCTCTAACTTCTACTATGCTTGGCATTTAGACTAAAGGGCTGGGAGGAAAGGGAAGATGGAATAAATCAATAAATACAGTTAGTTTCCAGAAATAAATGTGTTTAGACGCAGAATAGATATATACCCTGCCTCACTCAAGAAAAGGAACCTGCAACAGTGTTGGAAGGGTAGGAAAGGGTCAGAGAAGCAATGGAGCAAAGCATGAGGAGGCAAATGGCCAAGGGAGCAATGTCTAGTGGGCATAAATGTATAGCTTCACACAGTCAATAGAAGAATTGATTTAGTGTACTCTGGAGGCTGCTGATGGCAGAAACACTCCAGTACAAGACAGCATTACACACTGGAACTTCTTGGTCATCAAACATTTATTCCAATACTATTCAAGGTATATAGCCAACAGCACTAGTAATTAGTAGTTTTCCAATTTCTAAATTTTCATTACAACCAATGCCAATTCATTTTTGTAATGCTTATTGAGATTAATTGTCTATCTTATGAATCCTCTTTATTAGCATCATGCTGAAGGGACAGAATGGACCTGTGCTTTGCAATGCAAAGTAAGACTGTCTCTTCCCAAGAGAATTTACAGACGGAGGCCAGACATGCTTGGGATGATAAAGCAAGTAAAGTAAACAGTCTGATGTCAACCAACGTCCTATTTGGTTGCAGGAGAAGATGGGGAGATGGGAATAGAAGAGAGAGGGAACAGGGAGTGGAAATTATGTGAAGGGTTGTCCTGGTTTCGGCTGGGATAGAGTTAATCTTCTTCCTAGTAGCTGGTATAGTGCTGTGTTTTGGATTTACTATGAGAATAATGTTGATAACACACTGATGTTTTAGTTGTTGCTGAGCAGTGCTTATACTAAATCAAGGACTTTTCAGCTTCTCATACTGCCCTGGTGGTGCACAAGAAGCTGGGAGGGGACACAACCAGGACAGCTGACCCAAACTGGCCAAAAAGATATTCTGTACCATATGACGTCATGCTGAACAAAAAACTAGGGGGAGTTGGCCGGGGGGCAGTGACCGCTGCTCGGGGACTGGCTGGGCATCGGTCAGCGGGTGGTGAGCAATTGCATTGTGCATCACTTATTTTGTATATTCTTTTATCATTATTATTATTTTCCCTTCCTTTTCTGTCCTATTAAATTGTCTTTATCTCAACCCACAAGTTTTACCTTTTTTCCGATTCTCTCCCCCATCCCACAGGGGAGTGAGCGAATGGCTGTGTGGTGTTTAGCTGCCTGCTGGGTTAAACCACGACAAGGGTACAAAGGTAGGACATGGAGAACTGGAAAGGAACAATCCCAAGGTGAAAATACTGGGAGGGACAGAGCAGGAAGGATCAGGAAAAACAGCTGTTCAGCACAGGACACAGAAAATCTCAAAAAATGTAGGCAGTTCCATGAAGAGTCAGAGGTCCCAACTTTGGCTGTTACCCTCCTGCTCTCTGCTGGGCTACACTCACATTAAATTTTCTGTGTAGCTCTTCCCCAACAAAGGCAGGCGTGGAATATCTCATCTTATCTATGAAAYTATTTAATTGGGAAAAAAATATGGGGTTTTATCTTGGAAAAAACCCAAAAGAATGCATTCCTCACTTGAAATTATCTAATTAATATGTGCTGTAATCTGATTTTCTTATGACAAAGCAGTTTCACTACTTGTAATGTATGCCTTGAGCGCACATACAGTATTTCTGTGTAGGACAAACATTTATGAGTTATGTATTTCAGATGTTCATATCCATAAAGGTGTGAGAGTACAGAATGGGATAGTTCGCTTTGTTTTTCAGGGGACTTTGTAGCTCCAAGATCTCCTTGGTGCTACAGTTAACTTGTGACCAATATTAATTTAAAGGTAACTCAGGTGCACCTATACTCTACTGAAGACACAGTCAGCATTGTGTTTTAGACATATCCTTAGTTTCTTCAAATAACAACCTCTGTGGTGAACTACTAGAATTACTCTAATGATTTCCATATCAATACCATTAGTTTGGGAATTCTCTTTCTTCAACGATATTTTACTCCCGCTTCTTGTCCCATTTGAGCTCTGTGGAGTATGTAGTTGATGAAAGGTGTAGGGGAAATGTGATTTTGTTTACTGTATGCTGCATTTTTTAATTTAAGCAGGCAGGTTGGAAGTGCCCTCAAGCAGCTGAAGATAAGCCTAAGAAAGTGAGTACCGCATTGTGGTAACTCGGGCTGATGCCTGTATTGAACAGGCACTTTTTAACCTTTTTGATGTCTAAAGAGCTTTATGCGTGTTCCTCCCTCATTTTTCCTCCAGATAGAAGGAAATTTTTCCATCTCAAAAAGAAAAATAAAACAAATGAGTAAGATAAAAGTATGTACTTTTCCTATAGAACAATTGAAGAAATTGAGTAACCACATATATGCTCTGACACTAATAATTGGCATGTAACATGAGGTATTTGCCTGTGGTATTTGCATGAATCCCGAGTGACAAGCTGGCAGTTGTCTGTGGTCTGGCTTCAGCTTCCTGGAATCTACAATTGTTTTGCATTTGCTTAATTTACAGAAGGAAACATATATTTTCCCTCGCATGAAAGGAACAGCAATCTTTTGTATTTGACAAACAGGTCCCACGGATCTGAATGTGACTCTGTTTCTGATGTGATTTTTGATCTATACGTCTTTAGAAAGCTTCCCCAGTGCTTTTACTCATGTACCTATCTATTTCTTTATTTATTGTCTCAAGCAAATAACCCAAACCTTTCTGTTATATGTCCCCCAGCTTCACCAAGGGATTCCATGACAGTTCCCATTACTACCAGGATGCTTTTCAACGACAGTTCTCAGCTTGCTTTAGTCCATTTCTTCTTTTCTTCTTCCAGTTGCCATTTTTTGTCATACCCTGCTGATCACACCACAGGTTCCCATGACGATTCTTAGCAGCACAGCTATACAAGTAGAGGTTGCTAGACTGAAACTCAAGAACACAGTCTCTTTTGCAGCAAGGCATTTGCGTTGCTGGGCCCTCCAGAGGATAGATGCCAGTACTCGTACTGAAACTCAGGCTTTATATTCAAACAGTTGTGGAGCTGTAAGGAGTGGTGCTATGGTTTCATAGATCATAGAAAGGAATAAAAGTATACCTAGCAAGTGACTTAGTCTATTCATCAGCAACTGCATTATTCCCTGGGGTAGCTATTCCCCTCCTTGAAGCAGCTGAGATTTAAATATCTAAGGTAACAGGTCTTCTACCAAAACAATTGGGAATTTCTGTTAGAGAATCACTATACCAGTGTTGTTATTAATATTAGTCTTAATTGCATTGCACAAGCCTTGATTGCTCATGTAGCCTTAAGAGCTCTAATCAAAGATCAGTGCATAGAAAGGAGCTGTACAAGGAAGAAAAAGCATATTCTCTACCTATGCTGTTTGTAGTCTTTAGATCAACAAGGAGTAGCTGGTGAGTTGTCCCAGCATAAAGACACAGATGCCAAATTTAAAATGAAATTGAGAAGCTGCGTAAAAAAAGCTTTCCCTGTAGCCAGTACAGAACTGGAGGGATGGGTAGTCTGAGACACGGCAGGTTTTAAGGGAGGATTTAAAACTAGTAATAGAATTCCTTCACAAATGTTTAGAGTGACTTTTTCAGCAGAGGATGTAAAGAGTAGAAGTGTTGATAGGAGAAGCAAATGATCAATAATAGTGCAAAGTTGAGGGCTGATATCTTGTTCAAATCACAAGTCTTACAGGAATAGTGAAAAGTAAATGACTTTTTAAAGGCTAGCACAGAAAATTTGCTTTGTGTATGCAAAGGATCAAGCCACACATCATGGAGAGAAGGATGCAATCAAAGCAAGGTGCCAAAACCAACAACTTGAATAGTGATGTCTGCATGGATTGAGATCCCAGGCGGGTGGAGCAGTTGATTAGTATCAAGGTGAAGAAGCAACCACACTTCATGTGTATTTGTTTTTAACTCTCAGTGATGATATAGTAGTCAGATACCAGCAAAATTTGTCAAAGTCTGACATAAGAATGACAACCTGATGAATGGAAAATGTGTGAATGTTCTAAATCCTAAGTGATTCCCTTATTTAAAAATATGTGTTTCTTCACAGGACACTGTCATGACTCTGAGTCTAGCTAGTTCTGCAGGATTTAAGATTCAAAGCTCTCGATTTTCACAGCATCTGTGTATAACAGAAGATTTTGTACTGGTTAGGTGGTGTGAAGTCAAAAAGGAAGACCATCTAAGCCACGAAATACAGGGCACTACATGAAGCAGGGTAATTAACTTATACAGAAATTGTATTATGTTGGATTCCATTTAGCAGTGGTGAAAGTAGGCTCAATCGACTGTGTCATCAAAATATGGACTTTTCTGAAGCAGCACAATACATGATGCATCAGGAAGAAATGGAATATTGAGTAAACACTGAAGCAACAGCTTGATAATTTTTAGGATTTGTGAACTGCTAAAGCAACTACTTTAGCTATACTAATAAAATAGGTTCCTTTCCACCAACAGAAAAGGGAAACTACTGAAAGTAATGAAACTACTGGATTATACTTTAATATAATGAATATAGAGAACACCGAAGTCAACTTCTGCATTTCATCTGGAAACCACTGGACTCAGAAAGAAGATTTACAGAACCCAGTCCAACTTCTGTGTGAGAGCTCCAGGCCTCTTGCTCATCTTCCCTCAATAACCATCCAAAATGCTGAATGAATAAGGTTGAATTCCTACAGTGAGAAAAAAAATCATACATAATTAAAGGCTGTATGGAGGCACAGAGGAGCAAAAAGATAGGGTTTAGCTTGCATAGACCACCTTAATTTTGGCACAAGAAACATCTGCATACGTAACTTCAGAAGAGTTAGGTAGTGTATGTTACTGATATGGATATTCCAAATGGGAATTTTTAAAAATAAGAACAAACTAAAAGACCCCCAACGCTTGATAAGAAGAACTATTTACAGGTAGCAGGCGATTACTATCTTTTATTTATGTGTGCATGATAGGATGATTTGAAAGAAGTAATATTCTATTACTCAGAGAGATGTTGATAAACAAATTACTAAAATGAAAGCACAACTTAGTAATATGTGGAAAGGGATTGCTTTTCCAGAGGTACGACAAGAAACAATTTCAGTGATTTATAAATTATATGTAAGTTTTCTCGATTATTTAACTTTCTTACAGAAAAAAMCCCATAAACTTCTTGGCTGTAATAAATGGTCTCCTCCATCCATCACAACTGTTAAGTGAAAAATTGGTCTTAGGCATTTTCAGAATTTTTTAGCACTTTTGAGGTTTCAGGGTTTCAGTTATAGATTTTTTTCCCCATCATGGATGTGCCCCATTAATCAACTACACATTGTAATTTTGGGTCAAAAGTGGTCCCAATAATTTTTCATTTGATAAGAGGTAATTCTTTCAATACTGTTTCCAAACTAGATCTGAACAACACACTGTGCATGTGGAAGAAACTTCAGCTTCTTGTACAGAGAGAGAATTTCTCAAGGACTGTAGACTATGCAATTGCTTTGCAAACTAAGCTGTATTGCAATTTGGTTTTTTTAGAATTGCTTTAACAAGCAATTAGTGGTAATATAATTTTGCCACCACTGAAACCTACTATGGTATCTATACGGATAAACTGATTCACTCCCTGTTTACCTCCAAGGTTCTTGCTTCTAGATTATTGTACTATAAACATGTCATTTAATTCCCAGGGTCTAGCATGGAGGAAGCCAGTTAGTTTCCCTTACTAGGAAACTCAGGAATAGGACAAATGAGAGGCATATTCAAAAGAAAAAAAAAAAAAAAAAAAAAAAAAAAAAAAAAAAAAAAAAAAAAAAAAAAAAGAGAGAGGAGAAAAAAAAGAAAATTATTAAAAAAATCGAAAGGAAAAAAAAGAAAAAAGACCCCTTCCCATTGAAAAAAAAACAGTTTGGCTTTTTATTAGATGTGTTAAGTTGATGTGACCATTTGGGCTAAGGCAGAGAAGAGTGATTTGAATTAGGAATGAGACATCCTCACGTACATCTGAATCCTGCAGCCTGGCACTGTTTGGTCAGTGGGATTCTCTGCATGGGCCCAGGGTGGCTGGGTCATGGTGAACATGAATGGGCATCAGAGAAGAAAGCACGGGGTTAAGCAGCACCTGTCCCAAAAGTCTCAGTGAGGACTGATGACCATGCAAATAGCATCTCTTCTACTGTGGTTCATATTTTATGAAAGAAAGTGGCCCTACTGTACTCTGTGAAGGACTCCCGTATCATTTCAGGAGAGCCGGGATTTCAGTCGTATATTTTGAGATGGATGCTTAAACCCAATGTGACAACCTGCAAGTGCTTCTCAATATGATAGCACCACTGTGTTATTTGGGATGGTTGTGTGGAAACAGAGGATGGGGCTGTCACATCTATACTTTGCTGTACAGGATAATAAGGCTCACCTTCTTATCACTCCTTAACTCCAGCCGTAGTTGTAGTTATAAGAAAGGAAGTAGCTACTTTTTAAATATTCCCTGTTGTAGAAAGGGAAGGTTTTATGAGAGGTGGGGAATAGGACATAGGCCTCGTGATTCAGCAGCCAGACTAGCTGAGGTAAGATTTTTTTTTTTAAAAGGCTAAGTAATTTACTCCTCACTCTGAAAAAGGAAAGCTGTTGCACAGGCAGCATTCTTGTTAAGCAATAATTAAGTCCCTCTTTTCTTCCTGGGATGGTGGCTTCTTGGGGAATAGCTGCTGGTAGCTCCTATGCCACTAACTAGTGCTGCCCATCTAAGTCTCATCTTGCCCAGTGCTAGACTGCTTTGGCAATAAACAGGGACAGATCTCGACTTGCCTCAACTTCAGTGGGAGCTGAGGGTTCATATGGGATGCTCTCAGCACCTCGCTTTTAGATCCTATTGCATTTTTACTGCCATCCAGCAGTCTCCATGGCAACCCTCACTGCAGCACAGTCTCTTACGCATTGCATATGTGCAGCACATGTTTTCTTTACCTCCTGCTTTTAAACACCTTATTTGTTTTTTGGTGGTTTGGGTTTTTTTTTTCCTACAGAAATAATGGCTTTAATACAGATAATGAGCCTGCTGTGTTGCCAGATGAACACYTGGGTAACTTTCCAATAGTCCTTTCTGGGCCTAAATCATGCACTAATGATCAAGTGTTTTTCTCCTATACTGTTTCCCGAGGTTCGTTTATAAATGCATATTGGTAGTGCTAATGGTACCAGCACTGGTGTTTGCACTGGTAAATCTACATACAAACAAAGGACAATTAGGATGTATGCAGTCATGCATGATCTTTTTTGGAGCCTTTGTACAATATTTATGCTTCTTCATGCTTCATCTGTTCTGAATTAGACGGCTCTTTCAGCTGGAGCCCTGTTGAAAGCCTTGTGCAGAGGGTAAGGCTATTATTGTGCAGTTTACTCAGGAGAGCATGAATTTTGCAATATTGTTACCAACTTCAAATCTTCACGAACTGTATCTGCATGAATACAATTTACTCAGTACCCATAGAATCATAGAATCATAGAATCATTAAGGTTGGAAAAGACCTCTAGGATCAYCAAGTCCAACCGTCAACCCAACACCACACTAAACCATGTCCCTAAGTGCCTCATCTACACGTCTTTTAAATACTTCCAGGGATGGGGACTCCACCACTTCCCTGGGCAGCCTGTGCCAATGYTTAACCACTCTTTCAGTAAAGAAATTTTTCCTAATGTCCAATCTAAGCCTCCCCTGTCACAACTTGAGGCCATTTCCTCTCGTCCTATCACTAGTTGCTTGGCAGAAGAGACCAACACCCACCTYRCTGCARCCTYCTTTCAGGTAGTTGTAGAGGGCAATAAGGTCTCCCCTGAGCCTCCTCTTCTCCAGACTAAACAGTCCCAGTTCCCTCAGCC